>NW_025557422.1:0-21941 GCF_020424385.1 Procambarus clarkii
GTGTCACAGTGGGCGCCGGGCTGGGAGTGTCACAGTGGGCGCCGGGCAGGGAGTGTCACAGTGGGCGCCGGGCTGGGAGTGTCACAGTGGGCGCCGGGCTGGGAGTGTCACAGTGGGCGCCGGGCAGGGAGTGTCACAGTGGGCGCCGGGCTGGGAGTGTCACAGTGGGCGCCGGGCTGGGAGTGTCACAGTGGGCGCCGGGCTGGGAGTGTCACAGTGGGCGCCGGGCAGGGAGTGGAGCCGGGCTGGGAGTGTCACAGTGGGCGCCGGGCTGGGAGTGTCACAGTGGGCGCCGGGCAGGGAGTGTCACAGTGGGCGCCGGGCAGGGAGTGTCACAGTGGGCGCCGGGCAGGGAGTGTCACAGTGGGCGCCGGGCAGGGAGTGTCACAGTGGGCGCCGGGCTGGGAGTGTCACAGTGGGCGCCGGGCTGGGTGTGTCACAGTGGGCGCCGGGCAGGGAGTGTCACAGTGGGCGCCGGGCTGGGAGTGTCACAGTGGGCGCCGGGCTGGGAGTGTCACAGTGGGCGCCGGGCTGGGAGTGTCACAGTGGGCGCCGGGCTGGGAGTGTCACAGTGGGCGCCGGGCAGGGAGTGTCACAGTGGGCGCCGGGCTGGGTGTGTCACAGTGGGCGCCGGGCTGGGTGTGTCACAGTGGGCGCCGGGCTGGGAGTGTCACAGTGGGCGCCGGGCTGGGAGTGTCACAGTGGGCGCCGGGCAGGGAGTGTCACAGTGGGCGCCGGGCGCCGGGCTGGGAGTGTCACAGTGGGCGCCGGGCTGGGTGTGTCACAGTGGGCGCCAGGCAGGGTGTGTCACAGTGGGCGCCGGGCTGGAAGAGTCACAGTGGGCGCCGGGCTGGGAGTGTCACAGTGGGCGCCGGGCTGGGAGTGTCACAGTGTCACAGTGGGCGCCGGGCTGGGAGTGTCACAGTGGGCGCCGGGCTGGGAGTGTCACAGTGGGCGCCGGGCTGGGTGTGTCACAGTGGGCGCCGGGCAGGGAGTGTCACAGTGGGCGCCGGGCTGGGTGTGTCACAGTGGGCGCCGGGCAGGGAGTGTCACAGTGGGCGCCGGGCTGGGAGTGTCACAGTGGGCGCCGGGCAGGGAGTGTCACAGTGGGCGCCGGGCTGGGTGTGTCACAGTGGGCGCCGGGCAGGGAGTGTCACAGTGGGCGCCGGGCTGGGAGTGTCACAGTGGGCGCCGGGCTGGGAGTGTCACAGTGGGCGCCGGGCTGGGAGTGTCACAGTGGGCGCCGGGCTGGGAGTGTCACAGTGGGCGCCGGGCTGGGAGTGTCACAGTGGGCGCCGGGCTGGGAGTGTCACAGTGGGCGCCGGGCTGGGAGTGTCACAGTGGGCGCCGGGCTGGGAGTGTCACAGTGGGCGCCGGGCTGGGAGTGTCACAGTGGGCGCCGGGCTGGGAGTGTCACAGTGGGCGCCGGGCTGGGTGTGTCACAGTGGGCGCCGGGCTGGGAGTGTCACAGTGGGCGCCGGGCTGGGTGTGTCACAGTGGGCGCCGGGCTGGGAGTGTCACAGTGGGCGCCGGGCTGGGTGTGTCACAGTGGGCGCCGGGCTGGGAGTGTCACAGTGGGCGCCGGGCTGGGTGTGTCACAGTGGGCGCCGGGCTGGGAGTGTCACAGTGGGCGCCGGGCTGGGAGTGTCACAGTGGGCGCCGGGCTGGGAGTGTCACAGTGGGCGCCGGGCTGTGTCACAGTGGGCGCCGGGCTGGGGGTGTGTCACAGTGGGCGCCGGGCTGGAAGTGTCACAGTGGGCGCCGGGCTGGGAGTGTCACAGTGGGCGCCGGGCTGGGAGTGTCACAGTGGGCGCCGGGCTGGGAGTGTCACAGTGGGCGCCGGGCTGGGTGTGTCACAGTGGGCGTCACGGGCTGGGTGTGTCACAGTGGGCGCCGGGCTGGGTGTGTCACAGTGGGCGCCGGGCTGGGAGTGTCACAGTGGGCGCCGGGCTGGGTGTGTCACAGTGGGCGCCGGGCTGGGTGTGTCACAGTGGGCGCCGGGCTGGGTGTGTCACAGTGGCGCCGGGTGTGTCACAGTGGGCGCCGGGCTGGGTGTGTCACAGTGGGCGCCGGGCAGGGAGTGTCACAGTGGGCGCCGGGCTGGGTGTGTCACAGTGGGCGCCGGGCTGGGAGTGTCACAGTGGGCGCCGGGCTGGGAGTGTCACAGTGGGCGCCGGGTCACAGTGGGCTGGGTGTGTCACAGTGGTCACAGGGCTGGGAGTGTCACAGTGGGCGCCGGGCAGTGTCACAGTGGGCGCCGGGCAGGGTGTGTCACAGTGGGCGCCGGGCTGGGAGTGTCACAGTGGGCGCCGGGCTGGGTGTGTCACAGTGGGCGCCGGGCTGGGTGTGTCACAGTGGGCGCCGGGCTGGGAGTGTGTCACAGTGGGCGCCATAGGGCGCCGGGGTGTCACAGTGGGCGCCGGGCTGGGTGTGTCACAGTGGGCGGGTGTGTCACAGTGGGCGCCGGGCTGGAAGAGTCACAGTGGGCGCCGGGCTGGGAGTGTCACAGTGGGCGCCGGGCGGGTCACAGTGGGCGCCGGGCAGGGAGTGTCACAGTGGGCGCCGGGCTGGGTGTGTCACAGTGGGCGCCGGGCAGGGAGTGTCACAGTGGGCGCCGGGCTGGGTGTGTCACAGTGGGCGCCGGGCAGGGAGTGTCACAGTGGGCGCCGGGCTGGGAGTGTCACAGTGAGCGCCGGGCTGGGAGTGTCACAGTGGGCGCCGGGCAGGGTGTGTCACAGTGGGCGCCGGGCTGGGAGTGTCACAGTGGGCGCCGGGCAGGGTGTGTCACATAGGGCGCCGGGCAGGGAGTGTCACAGTGGGCGCCGGGCTGGGAGTGTCACAGTGGGCGCCAGGCAGGGAGTGTCACAGTGGGCGCCGGGCTGGGAGTGTCACAGTGGGCGCCGGGCTGGGAGTGTCACAGTGGGCGCCGGGCTGGAAGTGTCACAGTGGGCGCCGGGCAGGGAGTGTCACAGTGGGCGCCGGGCAGGGAGTGTCACAGTGGGCGCCAGGCAAAGAGTGTCACAGTGGGCGCCGGGCTGGGAGTGTATCAGTGGGCGCCGGGCTGGGAGTGTCACAGTGGGCGCCGGGCAGGGAGTGTCACAGTGGTCGCCGGGCTGGGAGTGTCACAGTGGGCGCCGGGCAGGGTGTGTCACATAGGGCGCCGGGCAGGGAGTGTCACAGTGGGCGCCGGGCAGGGTGTGTCACATAGGGCGCCGGGCAGGGAGTGTCACAGTGGGCGCCGGGCTGGGCGTGTCACAGTGGGCGCCGGGCTGGGAGTGTCACAGTGGGCGCCGGGCTGGGAGTGTCACAGTGGGCGCCGGGCTGGGTGTGTCACAGTGGGCGCCGGGCTGGGTGTGTCACAGTGGGCGCCGGGCTGGGAGTGTCACAGTGGGCGCCGGGCTGGGAGTGTCACAGTGGGCGCCGGGCTGGGTGTGTCACAGTGGGCGCCGGGCTGGGTGTGTCACAGTGGGCGCCGGGCTGGGAGTGTCACAGTGGGCGCCGGGCTGGGAGTGTCACAGTGGGCGCCGGGCAGGGTGTGTCACATAGGGCGCCGGGCTGGGAGTGTCACAGTGGGCGCCGGGCTGGGTGTGTCACAGTGGGCGCCTGGCTGGGTGTGTCACAGTGGGCGCCGGGCTGGGAGTGTCACAGTGGGCGCCGGGCTGGGAGTGTCACAGTGGGCGCCGGGCTGGGAGTGTCACAGTGGGCGCCGGGCTGGGAGTGTCACAGTGGGCGCCAGGCAGGGAGTGTCACAGTGGGCGCCAGGCAGGGAGTGTCACAGTTGGCGCCGGGCTGGGAGTGTCACAGTGGGCGCCGGGCTGGGTGTGTCACAGTGGGCGCCGGGCTGGGTGTGTCACAGTGGGCGCCGGGCTGGGAGTGTCACAGTGGGCGCCGGGCTGGGAGTGTCACAGTGGGCGCCGGGCAGGGTGTGTCACATAGGGCGCCGGGCTGGGAGTGTCACAGTGGGCGCCGGGCTGGGTGTGTCACAGTGGGCGCCGGGCTGGGTGTGTCACAGTGGGCGCCGGGCTGGGAGTGTCACAGTGGGCGCCGGGCTGGGAGTGTCACAGTGGGCGCCGGGCTGGGAGTGTCACAGTGGGCGCCTGGCTGGGAGTGTCACAGTGGGCGCCAGGCAGGGAGTGTCACGGTGGGCGCCTGGCAGCGAGTGTCACAGTGGGCGCCGGGCTGGGAGTGTCACAGTGGGCGCCGGGCTGGGTGTGTCACAGTGGGCTCCGGGCTGGGTGTGTCACAGTGGGCGCTGGGCTGGGAGTGTCACAGTGGGCGCCGGGCAAGGAGTGTCACAGTGGGCGCCGGGCTGGGAGTGTCACAGTGGGCGCCGGGCTGGGAGTGTCACAGTGGGCGCCGGGCTGGGAGTGTCACAGTGGGCGCCGGGCTGGGAGTGTCACAGTGGGCGCCGGGCTGGGAGTGTCACAGTGGGCGCCGGGCTGGGTGTGTCACAGTGGGCGCCGGGCTGGGTGTGTCACAGTGGGCGCCGGGCTAGGAGTGTCACAGTGGGCGCCAGGCTGGGAGTGTCACAGTGGGTGCCAGGCAGGGAGTGTCACAGTGGGCGCCGGGCTGGGTGTGTCACAGTGGGCGCCGGGCTGGGAGTGTCACCGTGGGCGCCGGGCTGGGAGTGTCACAGTGGGCGCCGGGCTGGGTGTGTCACAGTGGGCGCCTGGCAGGGTGTGTCACAGTGGGTGCCGGGCTGGGAGTGTCACAGTGGGCGCCGGGCAGGGAGTGTCACAGTGGGCGCCGGGCTGGGAGTGTCACAGTGGGCGCCGGGCTGGGTGTGTCACAGTGGGCGCCGGGCTGGGAGTGTCACAGTGGGCGCCGGGCTGGAAGTGTCACAGTGGGCGCCGGGCAGGGAGTGTCACAGTGGGCGCCGGGCAGGGAGTGTCACAGTGGGCGCCAGGCAAAGAGTGTCACAGTGGGCGCCGGGCTGGGAGTGTCACAGTGGGCGCCGGGCTGGGAGTGTCACAGTGGGCGCCGGGCAGGGAGTGTCACAGTGGTCGCCGGGCTGGGAGTGTCACAGTGGGCGCCGGGCAGGGTGTGTCACATAGGGCGCCGGGCAGGGAGTGTCACAGTGGGCGCCGGGCAGGGTGTGTCACATAGGGCGCCGGGCAGGGAGTGTCACAGTGGGCGCCGGGCTGGGCGTGTCACAGTGGGCGCCGGGCTGGGAGTGTCACAGTGGGCGCCGGGCTGGGAGTGTCACAGTGGGCGCCGGGCTGGGTGTGTCACAGTGGGCGCCGGGCTGGGTGTGTCACAGTGGGCGCCGGGCTGGGAGTGTCACAGTGGGCGCCGGGCTGGGAGTGTCACAGTGGGCGCCGGGCTGGGTGTGTCACAGTGGGCGCCGGGCTGGGTGTGTCACAGTGGGCGCCGGGCTGGGAGTGTCACAGTGGGCGCCGGGCTGGGAGTGTCACAGTGGGCGCCGGGCAGGGTGTGTCACATAGGGCGCCGGGCTGGGAGTGTCACAGTGGGCGCCGGGCTGGGTGTGTCACAGTGGGCGCCTGGCTGGGTGTGTCACAGTGGGCGCCGGGCTGGGAGTGTCACAGTGGGCGCCGGGCTGGGAGTGTCACAGTGGGCGCCGGGCTGGGAGTGTCACAGTGGGCGCCGGGCTGGGAGTGTCACAGTGGGCGCCAGGCAGGGAGTGTCACAGTGGGCGCCAGGCAGGGAGTGTCACAGTTGGCGCCGGGCTGGGAGTGTCACAGTGGGCGCCGGGCTGGGTGTGTCACAGTGGGCGCCGGGCTGGGTGTGTCACAGTGGGCGCCGGGCTGGGAGTGTCACAGTGGGCGCCGGGCTGGGAGTGTCACAGTGGGCGCCGGGCAGGGTGTGTCACATAGGGCGCCGGGCTGGGAGTGTCACAGTGGGCGCCGGGCTGGGTGTGTCACAGTGGGCGCCGGGCTGGGTGTGTCACAGTGGGCGCCGGGCTGGGAGTGTCACAGTGGGCGCCGGGCTGGGAGTGTCACAGTGGGCGCCGGGCAGGGAGTGTCACAGTGGGCGCCAGGCAGGGAGTGTCACAGTGGACGCCGGGCTGGGAGTGTCACCGTGGGCGCAGGGCTGGGAGTGTCACAGTGGACGCCGGGCTGGGAGTGTCACAGTGGGCGCCGGGCTGGGAGTGTCACAGTGGGCGCCGGGCTGGGTGTGTCACAGTGGGCGCCTGGCAGGGTGTGTCACAGTGGGCGCCGGGCTGGGAGTGTCACAGTGGGCGCCGGGCTGGGTGTGTCACAGTGGGCGCCGGGCTGGGAGTGTCACAGTGGGCGCCGGGCTGGGTGTGTCACAGTGGGCGCCGGGCTGAGAGTGTCACAGTGGGCGCCGGGCAGGGAGTGTCACAGTGGGCGCCGGGCAGGGTGTGTCACAGTGGGCGCCGGGCTGGGAGTGTCACAGTGGGCGCCTGGCTGGGAGTGTCACAGTGTAACAAACTAGGCTGTTGTAAGAATTATCCAGAGTGGTTTATCGACAAAAGAGAATGGGAAGCTGAGCCGCATGGTGACCTGACCCCCAGGGGAATTCGCGGTGGAAATAACCGACGCTTTGTTCATAACTACGTATAATGAATCATCCTATAGTATTCAGTAAATTAGAGAAAATTAGCCTTTATTCATTTTGCATTAAAATTGTATTGTATAATAGTACTGGGTACAATATCAAGAGTATTCTAATTATTGAGTTTAAGTCACCATCAGTGACGTCACGAATCAGATCTAACTTTTGAGGCGGAGTGACCGGCGGTCATAGGTCAGCAGGGTCGACATGTCTAATATTTCTCAAAGTTTTAATAACCAGTAACCTGTAACAAACTAGGCTGTTGTAAGAATTATCCAGAGTGGTTTATCGACAAAAGAGAATGGGAAGCTGAGCCGCATGGTGACCTGACCCCCAGGGGAATTCGCGGTGGAAATAACCGACGCTTTGTTCATAACTACGTATAATGAATCATCCTATAGTATTTTTGTGTATTCTAATTATTGAGTTTAAGTCACCATCAGTGATCGGGAACAGCTCTGCCGTTAGATGTTTGTAATTTAATTCAGTAAAATAATTCAACCAGTCTGGATCAATTCAGTATAAACAGAGGATAATTGTTATAACTTAACCGTGCTAAAGTAACTGGGTAAGCGATGCGGAACAATACAAGGTTCTAGTCTGGGCTAGGCCAGACGAGGACAAGTCAGTGTGAATACGGGAGCAGCTGGGAGAGGTCAAACATCTTACCTCTCCCCAAGACATCTAGCTGGTCGCCCAAGGTATAGTTGCTATGGTTATGTATAGAAATAGTCTTCTCATTTGCCATTCAGGTCAAGTAGGGAGTGTTAAAGTGATAGGGAGTGAACATTTTTAGATTTTGTTTAGTTTTTCTTTTAATAAATTAAATTTGTTAATATTTTTGCATTTCATTATTTCCATGTGTTTTTGTGTAAACTTGTCCTGGTCACGTGGTCCACACGAGGCAGAGTTGCATTGGGCGCCGATTCTAACATCGAATCGGAATTATCATTACCGTGTAATTTATTCCACACTCAAGGTCATCGTTTATAGTGGGGATCAAGCCCCTAGGTTGATTAATTAGCGTGATCGGTCCAGACCTCGATCATTGCTCTTGTATTACTGGTCTGGTGGTGGCAGCAGAGGTGACTCTAGGGTTTTGTTCAGAGCTTAGGTCACGTCATACTGGGTGTAGAATCCTAAGTCGGTCAATCGTCTTAGGACCACGTGGCGTGGAGTTGGCTTTGTTAAAAGTTTTGGAGTCCCTTGGTTTAGAAATAAAAGTAAGAATACGGGTAGAGGGAGTAGAAAGAAAGAAGTAAAGTGAGAGGAACCCGAACCCGTGTTACAATATTGGTGATAGGGTATCTCAGGGAACCATGGTGGAGGACACAGAAATCTTTCACCATGAGTCAGCTGAGACGCCAGCCGTCACTGCACAATGTAGTGCACTGAATATGTTGAAAACTAAAACACCATCCAAAGTACAATACGAGACGAGAAATGTTGCACAGAATGTTGAGGAAGTGGAAAAATTAATTTCAGCACTTGATTTGCAACATGTTGCACAGGCAGATAGGAAGGCACTGAGAGGAGTTTTACGAAAATTCCCGAAATTGTTTGCGACAGAGGATGACCAGATTGGTCTCCTTGATAAGATCGAGCACACCATTCCAACTGGTGATCATTTGCCTGTGTACACGAGACAGTGGAGGTTGCCGGAACAGGCAAAGAACATTATCAGGGAGGAGTGCCAGAAAATGTTGAGACAGGGCGTGATAGAGCCTAGTACGTCACCGTGGCTCTCTCCTGTTGTGCTAGTTCGGAAACCGGACGGTAGTTATCGTTTCTGTGTTGACTACCGGAAGGTGAACGAATTAACTAAGGGTGATGTGTATCCGTTGCCCCGAATACAGGAGATAATAGATCAATTTGGTGCTGCTAAGTATTTCTCAACTCTTGACGCAAAATCGGCGTATTGGGCGATTCCGGTGGCAGAACAAGATAGGGAAAAAACAGCATTCTCGGATGGTAGGCACACTTATCAATTCCGTAGGATGCCGTTTGGTTTGAAGACAGCGCCTTCGTCGTTTCAGAGGGCCATCAACTTTATCCTTAGTCCGGTACTGGGTAGGCATTCTTTAGCGTACCTGGATGATGTTGTGATATATTCCAGGACGTTTGAGGAACACCTACAGGACTTGACTGAGACTTTGAAGTTGTTAGATCAGGCAGGTTTCAGGCTGAATGTTCAGAAGTGCACCTTGGCGGCTCAGAAATTCAAATTTCTGGGGTTCCAGGTGTGCCCAGACGGTATCCGACCTGACCCAGATTCTTGCCGCGCCATTGCTGACATGCCTACTCCAAGGACAGCAAAGGACGTGCGTAGGTTTTTGGGGGCGGCCGGATATTTTCGTCGTCACATTGAAGGTTTCGCTGGCATTTCAGCACCCCTGACTGATCTGACAAAGAAAAATGCGAAGTTTGTGTGGAAATCTGAACATGACGAGGCCTATCGCAAACTGAAAGACCAACTAATCACGACACCGGTATTGGCTATTCCTGATTTTGAGAAAGAGTGGGAAGTGCACACTGACGCCAGCGGTATTGCTATTGGCGGGTGCTTAATTCAGCGAGACGCAGATAATTTACCCCATCCAGTAGCCTATTTCAGTAGGAAGGTCAAAGGACCTGAAGTTCGTTATTCAGCTACGGATCGGGAGGCACTGGCAGTAGTAGAATCAGTTAGGTATTTCGAGCCTTACCTATTTCAGCGGCATTTTGTAATCTACACAGACCATCGAGCGTTAACACATATATTTAAAAAGCGAACGAAATGCCCACGAATGTCACGCTGGTCTCACGAACTTTCGGCCCACTCATTCCAGATCTTGTACAAGCCTGGTCCAGCACATGTTGTGCCAGATACGCTAAGTAGAAATATAGCGGCAGTTCAAATTAATGAAAACATTGAAACCATTCCATCAGATAAAATGAGAGAATACCAGATGAACGAGCCTAGATGGAAAGAGATTATTGAGTATTTAGAGGGAGGAAAATACCCCAAAAAGAAAAAGAATTTACCTATACATGATTTTGAAATGAAACAGGGCGTCCTGTATTATGTTAATAGCCAGAATGATAGGGCAGTATTTCAGCTAGTTATTCCGGACGCGTTGCGGTCATCAGCGTTAAAGCTTGCGCATGCTTCAAAAATTGCAGGGCATCCGGGGATCTTTAAAACGCTCTTAAAAGCAAAGTCTCTATTTTATTTTCCAGGATTACTTTCTGAGGTAATCAATTTCGTGAAGTCGTGCCCTCGTTGCCAGAGGAGGAAAGGTGCCCTTAAGGTACAAGCCCCACTTCAGGAATTTCCTGAAATTCGTGAACCGTTAGATCGTGTGGGGGCCGATCTGATTGATTTACACCACAGTCATTCAGGAAATAGATATGTGTTGGTGCTAGTTGACCATCTGTCTAGATACACTACACTAGTTGCATTACCTCAGAAGGATTCTCGTACGGTTGCAGATGCATTCTTGCGTAGGTTCGTTACTGTATTCGGACCTCCTAAAGTTTTAGTCTCTGACCGGGGTCAAGAATTCAATGGGAATATATTTAGAGAAGTTTGTAAGATTTTAGAGACAACTTCGGCTTTTACAACGGCCTACCACCCACAAGCAAACGGAATGACGGAACGGACTAATCGTTCAGTCAAGGATATGCTTGCAATCCTTGCTGAACATGATGCAAACACCTGGGATGAACACCTACCCTATGTTCAGTTCGCCTTGAATACTGCCATCCACCAATCAATTAACACCCAACCACTTCATTTGTTTACTGGTAATTCATGCAATTTCCCGTCAGGTCTGCTTAACAGACATAATGTTGCATACGGGGAGGACTATCCTTCAGAGGTCCTTGGAAAAATGAGAAATGCATGGAATATTGCAGCTGAAGCGTCCAAGAAGGCACGGACTCGGTATGCTCATTTTTATGACAAGAAAGTGCGCCCTCTTGAGTTGACGGAAGGAAGCCTCGTATTGAGAGTGAATGAGGCTGCGCCCGCCAATCAGAGCAGGAAACTAGCTCCGAGGTGGCGAGGACCATATAGAGTAATTAAAAGGGCGGGGCCGGTTAATCTTGTTATAAAAGGAGTGTTCGAGGACCAGGTGGAAAGGACAATTCATGTAAATAAATTGAAACAATATCATGCTAGAGAGGAATTAGAACTGCCTTCAGCGGGTCTAGTTCCTGACTCAGCAGTGCTGACTCATGGCTTCACCGACGAGTCAGAAGATGAGGATGACCCTCTGTCATCGCTCATCAGTAGTCAGGTGCAGTCTCGCCACCCTATGGTGACGAGATCTCGCGCTGTACAGTAAAGTAACTTCCTTAGTTAGTATAATTTAGTATTGATTAGATTTTCCTGTAAAGGCAATGAGATGTACTATGTCTATACTTGACTCGGGTAGCAACTTTTACCGTGCTCTGGGGTTCCACCTCCACCAAACCCAGAGTATATCTATGCTTCCGCTGTGTTGTGTCTGTCTGTTCCCAGGTCTGATTGGTACACCGACCCAGTTGTTCCAGCCACACGTGAACCCTTGTCTGTAAAGACCGAGGGGGGAGGCACGTTACACAAAGCCCTCCCCCCACCAGACCCAGTAACCCATACATCAGTTACTTTGGGGATGAGTGACTGTCCAAGAGTCACCCGGCCGACGCCTCACGTTACTAACGAGGTTGTCAGGGCCAGCGAGCTGTCCACATTATAGCAGTCACCGGAGGTGCCATACAACGCCGGGGTAGCTGTCTCGAGATCACCAATACCCACCTGCTGCGTCATCAAGACTGCAGCCATTCCAGCAGTGTTGGAGGAGAGGTCAAGAAATGGAAAGCACGTAGCAGTACTCAAGAATTTCGCCGGAAGATTAATGATTACGTCATCTGAAGTAACAAGAAAGCAGAAGTAAGGCGGTCACAGGTGGAAGGCACGGTTTCCCTACAGAGTACCGGGACTCGCCAATAGAAGGTCGCAAAATTGTCTCCTTTGGCCTAAAGTCGGCGGTACGAGGGTATACACAGTTGGTGTTTACGGCCTAGTAACCTGGTGACATCAAGAAACGCCTGAGATGACGTGAGCAATGATGGAAGACGAGATTCACCTGTTCTGCAAACAAGCAACCCGCCTCTACGACCTTCTGACACCACTCCTGCTAAGAGACACCGTTGGTACATCCAGTCCTGCTCTGCTGTGGTCATCTGCGACGTCAAGTTTAACATCAAGACTGCCGTGTGAACTGTGATTGATATGAAGGCGTGTGGACTGTCGAGAGCAAGATTAATGGCCGAAGTAACAGTATTCTACAGCTGTCACTTGGCACTCCGCTCTACTACACTCTGTCGTCATTCAAGAGTACCGGATGGGAGTACAAGAGGACCAGGTATTGATGTCTACACATGGGAAGAAGCAAGATCGACATCGTCATCGTCAGCGACTACATTCAGCATCCAGCAGCATCGATTTTTTTCTCGTTTACTCAATATGAACAATTGATACAAACAACAAAGTTGGCTCTGAACATCTGTGTAAAGAACATCTGGACACTTTTGTTTAAATGTTGAAAAACAGATTTAGAGTCAATACTTTATAAATGTTGAAAAACAGATTTAAAATAATAATTCTGGTGTAATATATGAAAATTTAACTCTATAAATTGGTCGGTAATCAAAATCGAAGCCCCTGTGTAATTGTCTCAGCCCAGAACAAACGGTTATGGAAAATTATGTTGTGCTATTTTTTTCAGAATGTTTGAACACAGGAGAGGCGGACCAATATAAACATTGACACTTCTAGTGAGTGAGAACACTTGGCTGTACAGTCAGCTGAAACCTGTGATATAGTATAGGAATTTTTTTTATATTTTTAGATACATGAAATAAACGTTAGGTGTGTTCCTTAACATGTCAAAGTTGACATTGATGGGGAGTGGTTAGTACACGGATGAGTACCTGATAGTTCCGTAGTACGCTCCCGGATGACAAAGTTCAGTCTGAACTTATAACTTTAATGTTTGTTTGAGCACGGTGTGGCCGGCTCTAGAGGACACATGGACTTGGCTAGTGAAGAGCCAAGAGAGTTTAATAGCTAGTCTTTGATGGTAGAGTAGGGACATGTTATTTAGCTATGTCAGTAAGGATAGGATGTATGTTTCCTGATATTGGAGGATTACTGTCAGTTGACAGCTGAGAAATTTATGAAATATGAACATGTTCATTATGATGTTGGACTATTATTTGTCAAATTTTATTAGTTAGGTTAGCTTTTGTTTGTGGCATGAGTTGAATTGTGGGTTTGGATACTAAACCTCGTGAATTTTAACAAATTAACAAGGTTTACTAAGTGCTTGTGCGGGGGGGTTGTAACAAACTAGGCTGTTGTAAGAATTATCCAGAGTGGTTTATCGACAAAAGAGAATGGGAAGCTGAGCCGCATGGTGACCTGACCCCCAGGGGAATTCGCGGTGGAAATAACCGACGCTTTGTTCATAACTACGTATAATGAATCATCCTATAGTATTCAGTAAATTAGAGAAAATTAGCCTTTATTCATTTTGCATTAAAATTGTATTGTATAATAGTACTGGGTACAATATCAAGAGTATTCTAATTATTGAGTTTAAGTCACCATCAGTGACGTCACGAATCAGATCTAACTTTTGAGGCGGAGTGACCGGCGGTCATAGGTCAGCAGGGTCGACATGTCTAATATTTCTCAAAGTTTTAATAACCATTTTTGTGATCGGGAACAGCTCTGCCGTTAGATGTTTGTAATTTAATTCAGTAAAATAATTCAACCAGTCTGGATCAATTCAGTATAAACAGAGGATAATTGTTATAACTTAACCGTGCTAAAGTAACTGGGTAAGCGATGCGGAACAATACAAGGTTCTAGTCTGGGCTAGGCCAGACGAGGACAAGTCAGTGTGAATACGGGAGCAGCTGGGAGAGGTCAAACATCTTACCTCTCCCCAAGACATCTAGCTGGTCGCCCAAGGTATAGTTGCTATGGTTATGTATAGAAATAGTCTTCTCATTTGCCATTCAGGTCAAGTAGGGAGTGTTAAAGTGATAGGGAGTGAACATTTTTAGATTTTGTTTAGTTTTTCTTTTAATAAATTAAATTTGTTAATATTTTTGCATTTCATTATTTCCATGTGTTTTTGTGTAAACTTGTCCTGGTCACGTGGTCCACACGAGGCAGAGTTGCATTGGGCGCCGATTCTAACATCGAATCGGAATTATCATTACCGTGTAATTTATTCCACACTCAAGGTCATCGTTTATAGTGGGGATCAAGCCCCTAGGTTGATTAATTAGCGTGATCGGTCCAGACCTCGATCATTGCTCTTGTATTACTGGTCTGGTGGTGGCAGCAGAGGTGACTCTAGGGTTTTGTTCAGAGCTTAGGTCACGTCATACTGGGTGTAGAATCCTAAGTCGGTCAATCGTCTTAGGACCACGTGGCGTGGAGTTGGCTTTGTTAAAAGTTTTGGAGTCCCTTGGTTTAGAAATAAAAGTAAGAATACGGGTAGAGGGAGTAGAAAGAAAGAAGTAAAGTGAGAGGAACCCGAACCCGTGTTACAACAGTGGGCGCCGGGCTGGGAGTGTCACAGTGGGCGCCGGGCTGGGAGTGTCTCAGTGGGCGCCGGGCTGGGAGTGTCATAGTGGGCGCCAGGCTGGGAGTGTCACAGTGGGCGCCGGGCTGGGTGTGTCACAGTGGGCGCCGGGCTGGGAGTGTCACAGTGGGCGCCGGGCAGGGAGTGTCACAGTGGGCGCCGGGCGGGGAGTGTCACAGTGGGCGCCGGGCTGGGAGTGTCACAGTGGGCGCCAGGCAGGGAGTGTCACAGTGGGCGCCAGGCAGGGAGTGTCACAGTGGGCGCCGGGCGGGGAGTGTCACAGTGGGCGCCGGGCTGGGAGTGTCACAGTGGGCGCCAGGCAGGGAGTGTCACAGTGGGCGCCGGGCGGGGAGTGTCACAGTGGGCGCCGGGCGGGGAGTGTCACAGTGGGCGCCGGGCTGGGAGTGTCACAGTGGGCGCCAGGCAGGGAGTGTCACAGTGGGCGCCGGGCTGGGAGTGTCACAGTGGGCGCCGGGCTGGGAGAGTCACAGTGGGCGCCAGGCAGGGAGTGTCACAGTGGGCGCCAGGCTGGGAGTGTCACAGTGGGCGCCGGGCTGGGAGTGTCACAGTGGGCGCCGGACTGGGTGTGTCACATTGGGCGCCGGGCTGGGAGTGTCACAGTGGGCGCCGGGCTGGGAGAGTCACAGTGGGCGCCAGGCAGGGAGTGTCACAGTGGGCGCCAGGCTGGGAGTGTCACAGTGGGCGCCGGGCTGGGAGTGTCACAGTGGGCGCCGGACTGGGTGTGTCACAGTGGGCGCCGGGCTGGGAGTGTCACAGTGGGCGCCGGGCAGGGAGTGTCACAGTGGGCGCCGGGCAGGGTGTGTCACAGTGGGCGCCGGGCTGGGAGTGTCACAGTGGGCGCCTGGCTGGGAGTGTCACAGTGGGCGCCGGGCTGGGAGTGTCACAGTGGGCGCCGGGCTGGGAGTGTCACAGTGGGCGCCGGGCTGGGAGTGTCACAGTGGGCGCCAGGCTGGGAGTGTCACAGTGGGCGCCGGGCTGAGAGTGTCACAGTGGGCGCCGGGCAGGGAGTGTCACAGTGGGCGCCGGGCAGGGTGTGTCACAGTGGGCGCCGGGCTGGGAGTGTCACAGTGGGCGCCTGGCTGGGAGTGTCACAGTGGGCGCCGGGCTGGGAGTGTCACAGTGGGCGCCGGGCTGGGAGTGTCTCAGTGGGCGCCGGGCTGGGAGTGTCATAGTGGGCGCCAGGCTGGGAGTGTCACAGTGGGCGCCGGGCTGGGTGTGTCACAGTGGGCGCCGGGCTGGGAGTGTCACAGTGGGCGCCGGGCAGGGAGTGTCACAGTGGGCGCCAGGCAGGGAGTGTCACAGTGGACGCCGGGCTGGGAGTGTCACAGTGGGCGCCGGGCTGGGAGTGTCACAGTGGGCGCCAGGCAGGGAGTGTCACAGTGGGCGCCGGGCGGGGAGTGTCACAGTGGGCGCCGGGCTGGGAGTGTCACAGTGGGCGCCAGGCAGGGAGTGTCACAGTGGGCGCCGGGCTGGGAGTGTCACAGTGGGCGCCGGGCTGGGAGAGTCACAGTGGGCGCCAGGCAGGGAGTGTCACAGTGGGCGCCAGGCTGGGAGTGTCACAGTGGGCGCCGGGCTGGGAGTGTCACAGTGGGCGCCGGGCTGGGTGTGTCACAGTGGGCGCCGGGCTGGGAGTGTCACAGTGGGCGCCGGGCAGGGAGTGTCACAGTGGGCGCCGGGCAGGGTGTGTCACAGTGGGCGCCGGGCTGGGAGTGTCACAGTGGGCGCCTGGCTGGGAGTGTCACAGTGGGCGCCGGGCTGGGAGTGTCACAGTGGGCGCCGGGCTGGGAGTGTCACAGTGGGCGCCGGGCTGGGAGTGTCACAGTGGGCGCCAGGCTGGGAGTGTCACAGTGGGCGCCAGGCAGGGAGTGTCACAGTGGGCGCCGGGCTGGGTGTGTCACAGTGGGCGCCGGGCTGGGAGTGTCACCGTGGGCGCCGGGCTGGGAGTGTCACAGTGGGCGCCGGGCTGGGTGTGTCACAGTGGGCGCCTGGCAGGGTGTGTCACAGTGGGCGCCGGGCTGGGAGTGTCACAGTGGGCGCCGGGCTGGGAGTGTCACAGTGGGCGCCGGGCTGGGTGTGTCACAGTGGGCGCCGGGCTGGGTGTGTCACAGTGGGCGCCGGGCCTAGGAGTGTCACAGTGGGCGCCAGGCTGGGAGTGTCACAGTGGGTGCCAGGCAGGGAGTGTCACAGTGGGCGCCGGGCTGGGTGTGTCACAGTGGGCGCCGGGCTGGGAGTGTCACCGTGGGCGCCGGGCTGGGAGTGTCACAGTGGGCGCCGGGCTGGGTGTGTCACAGTGGGCGCCTGGCAGGGTGTGTCACAGTGGGCGCCGGGCTGGGAGTGTCACAGTGGGCGCCGGGCAGGGAGTGTCACAGTGGGCGCCGGGCTGGGAGTGTCACAGTGGGCGCCGGGCTGGGAGTGTCACAGTGGGCGCCGGGCTGGGAGTGTCACAGTGGGCGCCGGGCTGGGAGTGTCACAGTGGGCGCCGGGCTGGGTGTGTCACAGTGGGCGCCTGGCAGGGTGTGTCACAGTGGGCGCCGGGCTGGGAGTGTCACAGTGGGCGCCGGGCTGGGTGTGTCACAGTGGGCGCCGGGCTGGGAGTGTCACAGTGGGCGCCGGGCTGGGTGTGTCACAGTGGGCGCCGGGCTGAGAGTGTCACAGTGGGCGCCGGGCAGGGAGTGTCACAGTGGGCGCCGGGCAGGGTGTGTCACAGTGGGCGCCGGGCTGGGAGTGTCACAGTGGGCGCCTGGCTGGGAGTGTCACAGTGGGCGCCGGGCTGGGAGTGTCACAGTGGGCGCCGGGCTGGGAGTGTCTCAGTGGGCGCCGGGCTGGGAGTGTCATAGTGGGCGCCAGGCTGGGAGTGTCACAGTGGGCGCCGGGCTGGGTGTGTCACAGTGGGCGCCGGGCTGGGAGTGTCACAGTGGGCGCCGGGCAGGGAGTGTCACAGTGGGCGCCAGGCAGGGAGTGTCACAGTGGACGCCGGGCTGGGAGTGTCACAGTGGGCGCCGGGCTGGGAGTGTCACAGTGGGCGCCGGGCTGGGAGTGTCACAGTGGGCGCCGGGCGGGGAGTGTCACAGTGGGCGCCGGGCTGGGAGTGTCACAGTGGGCGCCAGGCAGGGAGTGTCACAGTGGGCGCCGGGCGGGGAGTGTCACAGTGGGCGCCGGGCGGGGAGTGTCACAGTGGGCGCCGTGTTGGGAGTGTCACAGTGGGCGCCAGGCAGGGAGTGTCACAGTGGGCGCCGGGCTGGGAGTGTCACAGTGGGCGCCGGGCTGGGAGAGTCACAGTGGGCGCCAGGCAGGGAGTGTCACAGTGGGCGCCAGGCTGGGAGTGTCACAGTGGGCGCCGGGCTGGGAGTGTCACAGTGGGCGCCGGACTGGGTGTGTCACAGTGGGCGCCGGGCTGGGAGTGTCACAGTGGGCGCCGGGCTGGGAGAGTCACAGTGGGCGCCAGGCAGGGAGTGTCACAGTGGGCGCCAGGCTGGGAGTGTCACAGTGGGCGCCGGGCTGGGAGTGTCACAGTGGGCGCCGGACTGGGTGTGTCACAGTGGGCGCCGGGCTGGGAGTGTCACAGTGGGCGCCGGGCAGGGAGTGTCACAGTGGGCGCCGGGCAGGGTGTGTCACAGTGGGCGCCGGGCTGGGAGTGTCACAGTGGGCGCCTGGCTGGGAGTGTCACAGTGGGCGCCGGGCTGGGAGTGTCACAGTGGGCGCCGGGCTGGGAGTGTCACAGTGGGCGCCGGGCTGGGAGTGTCACAGTGGGCGCCAGGCTGGGAGTGTCACAGTGGGCGCCGGGCTGAGAGTGTCACAGTGGGCGCCGGGCAGGGAGTGTCACAGTGGGCGCCGGGCAGGGTGTGTCACAGTGGGCGCCGGGCTGGGAGTGTCACAGTGGGCGCCTGGCTGGGAGTGTCACAGTGGGCGCCGGGCTGGGAGTGTCACAGTGGGCGCCGGGCTGGGAGTGTCTCAGTGGGCGCCGGGCTGGGAGTGTCATAGTGGGCGCCAGGCTGGGAGTGTCACAGTGGGCGCCGGGCTGGGTGTGTCACAGTGGGCGCCGGGCTGGGAGTGTCACAGTGGGCGCCGGGCAGGGAGTGTCACAGTGGGCGCCAGGCAGGGAGTGTCACAGTGGACGCCGGGCTGGGAGTGTCACAGTGGGCGCCGGGCTGGGAGTGTCACAGTGGGCGCCAGGCAGGGAGTGTCACAGTGGGCGCCGGGCGGGGAGTGTCACAGTGGGCGCCGGGCTGGGAGTGTCACAGTGGGCGCCAGGCAGGGAGTGTCACAGTGGGCGCCGGGCGGGGAGTGTCACAGTGGGCGCCGGGCGGGGAGTGTCACAGTGGGCGCCGGGCTGGGAGTGTCACAGTGGGCGCCAGGCAGGGAGTGTCACAGTGGGCGCCGGGCTGGGAGTGTCACAGTGGGCGCCGGGCTGGGAGAGTCACAGTGGGCGCCAGGCAGGGAGTGTCACAGTGGGCGCCAGGCTGGGAGTGTCACAGTGGGCGCCGGGCTGGGAGTGTCACAGTGGGCGCCGGTCTGGGTGTGTCACAGTGGGCGCCGGGCTGGGAGTGCCACAGTGGGCGCCGGGCTGGGAGAGTCACAGTGGGCGCCAGGCAGGGAGTGTCACAGTGGGCGCCAGGCTGGGAGTGTCACAGTGGGCGCCGGGCTGGGAGTGTCACAGTGGGCGCCGGACTGGGTGTGTCACAGTGGGCGCCGGGCTGGGAGTGTCACAGTGGGCGCCGGGCAGGGAGTGTCACAGTGGGCGCCGGGCAGGGTGTGTCACAGTGGGCGCCGGGCTGGGAGTGTCACAGTGGGCGCCTGGCTGGGAGTGTCACAGTGGGCGCCGGGCTGGGAGTGTCACAGTGGGCGCCGGGCTGGGAGTGTCACAGTGGGCGCCGGGCTGGGAGTGTCACAGTGGGCGCCAGGCTGGGAGTGTCACAGTGGGCGCCAGGCAGGGAGTGTCACAGTGGGCGCCGGGCTGGGTGTGTCACAGTGGGCGCCGGGCTGGGAGTGTCACCGTGGGCGCCGGGCTGGGAGTGTCACAGTGGGCGCCGGGCTGGGTGTGTCACAGTGGGCGCCTGGCAGGGTGTGTCACAGTGGGCGCCGGGCTGGGAGTGTCACAGTGGGCGCCGGGCAGGGAGTGTCACAGTGGGCGCCGGGCTGGGAGTGTCACAGTGGGCGCCGGGCTGGGAGTGTCACAGTGGGCGCCGGGCAGGGAGTGTCACAGTGGGCGCCAGGCAGGGAGTGTCACAGTGGACGCCGGGCTGGGAGTGTCACCGTGGGCGCAGGGCTGGGAGTGTCACAGTGGACGCCGGGCTGGGAGTGTCACAGTGGGCGCCGGGCTGGGAGTGTCACAGTGGGCGCCGGGCTGGGTGTGTCACAGTGGGCGCCTGGCAGGGAGTGTCACAGTGGACGCCGGGCTGGGAGTGTCACCGTGGGCGCCGGGCTGGGAGTGTCACAGTGGGCGCCGGGCAGGGAGTGTCACAGTGGGCGCCAGGCAGGGAGTGTCACAGTGGACGCCGGGCTGGGTGTGTCACAGTGGGCGCCGGGCTGGGAGTGTCACAGTGGGCGCCGGGCTGGGAGTGTCACAGTGGGCGCCGGGCTGGGTGTGTCACAGTGGGCGCCGGGCTGGGAGTGTCACAGTGGGCGCAGGGCTGGGAGTGTCACAGTGGGCGCCGGGCTGGGTGTGTCACAGTGGGCGCCTGGCAGGGTGTGTCACAGTGGGCGCCGGGCTGGGAGTGTCACAGTGGGCGCCGGGCTGGGTGTGTCACAGTGGGCGCCGGGCTGGGAGTGTCACAGTGGGCGCCGGGCTGGGTGTGTCACAGTGGGCGCCGGGCTGGGAGTGTCACAGTGGGCGCCGGGCAGGGAGTGTCACAGTGGGCGCCGGGAAGGGTGTGTCACAGTGGGCGCCGGGCTGGGAGTGTCACAGTGGGCGCCTGGCTGGGAGTGTCACAGTGGGCGCCGGGCTGGGAGTGTCACAGTGGGCGCCGGGCTGGGAGTGTCACAGTGGGCGCCGGGCTGGGAGTGTCACAGTGGGCGCCAGGCTGGGAGTGTCACAGTGGGCGCCGGGCTGGGAGTGTCACAGTGGGCGCCGGGAGTGTCACAGTGGGCGCCAGGCAGGGAGTGTCACAGTGGACGCCGGGCTGGGAGTGTCACAGTGGGCGCCGGGCTGGGAGTGTCACAGTGGGCGCCAGGCAGGGAGTGTCACAGTGGGCGCCGGGCGGGGAGTGTCACAGTGGGCGCCGGGCTGGGAGTGTCACAGTGGGCGCCAGGCAGGGAGTGTCACAGTGGGCGCCGGGCTGGGAGTGTCACAGTGGGCACTGGGCTGGGTGTGTCACAGTGGGCGCCAGGCAGGGAGTGTCACAGTGGGCGCCGGGCTGGGAGTGTCACAGTGGGCGCCGGGCTGGGAGTGTCACAGTGGGCGCCAGGCAGGGAGTGTCACAGTGGGCGCCAGGCTGGGAGTGTCACAGTGGGCGCTGGGCTGGGAGTGTCACAGTGGGCGCCGGACTGGGTGTGTCACAGTGGGCGCCGGGCTGGGAGTGTCACAGTGGGCGCCGGGCAGGGAGTGTCACAGTGGGCGCCGGGCAGGGTGTGTCACAGTGGGCGCCGGGCTGGGAGTGTCACAGTGGGCGCCTGGCTGGGAGTGTCACAGTGGGCGCCGGGCTGGGAGTGTCACAGTGGGCGCCGGGCTGGGAGTGTCACAGTGGGCGCCGGGCAGGGAGTGTCACAGTGGGCGCCAGGCAGGGAGTGTCACAGTGGGCGCCGGGCTGGGAGTGTCACAGTGGGCGCAGGGCTGGGAGTGTCACAGTGGGCGCCGGGCTGGGAGTGTCACAGTGGGCGCCGGGCTGGGAGTGTCACAGTGGGCGCCGGGCTGGGTGTGTCACAGTGGGCGCCTGGCAGGGTGTGTCACAGTGGGCGCCGGGCTGGGAGTGTCACAGTGGGCGCCGGGCAGGGAGTGTCACAGTGGGCGCCGGGCTGGGAGTGTCACAGTGGGCGCCGGGCTGGGAGTGTCACAGTGGGCGCCGGGCTGGGAGTGTCACAGTGGGCGCCGGGCTGGGAGTGTCACAGTGGGCGCCGGGCTGGGTGTGTCACAGTGGGCGCCGGGCAGGGTGTGTCACAGTGGGCGCCGGGCTGGGAGTGTCACAGTGGGCGCCGGGCTGGGTGTGTCACAGTGGGCGCCGGGCTGGGAGTGTCACAGTGGGCGCCGGGCTGGGTGTGTCACAGTGGGCGCCGGGCTGGGAGTGTCACAGTGGGCGCCGGGCAGGGAGTGTCACAGTGGGCGCCGGGCAGGGTGTGTCACAGTGGGCGCCGGGCTGGGAGTGTCACAGTGGGCGCCTGGCTGGGAGTGTCACAGTGGGCGCCGGGCTGGGAGTGTCACAGTGGGCGCCGGGCTGGGAGTGTCACAGTGGGCGCCAGGCTGGGAGTGTCACAGTGGGCGCCGGGCTGGGTGTGTCACAGTGGGCGCCGGGCTGGGAGTGTCACAGTGGGCGCCGGGCAGGGAGTGTCACAGTGGGCGCCAGGCAGGGAGTGTCACAGTGGGCGCCGGGCTGGGAGTGTCACAGTGGGCGCCGGGCTGGGAGTGTCACAGTGGGCGCCAGGCAGGGAGTGTCACAGTGGGCGCCGGGCGGGGAGTGTCACAGTGGGCGCCGGGCTGGGAGTGTCACAGTGGGCGCCAGGCAGGGAGTGTCACAGTGGGCGCCGGGCTGGGAGTGTCACAGTGGGCGCCGGGCGGGGAGTGTCACAGTGGGCGCCGGGCTGGGAGTGTCACAGTGGGCGCCAGGC
>NW_025557423.1:0-54163 GCF_020424385.1 Procambarus clarkii
AATATGCCAATTACTGAAAACGGCGATGGGTCATATTTTGCCCAAACCCCCCTGCAGTTTTTAAAATGTCTGAAATGTCGGAAATTTGACTCCTGAGCGTGATTTTTGAGCCGAATTCTGACTCTCTGCACCTATTTTCAGTTTCAAATTACGACGTTTCATACCGAAAATATGCCAATTACTGAAAACGGCGATGGGTCATATTTTGCCCAAACCCCCCTGCAGTTTTCAAAATGTCTGAAATGTCGGAAATTTGACTCCTGAGCGTGATTTTTTATCCGAATTCTGACTCTCTGCACCTATTTTCAGTTTCAAATTACGACGTTTCATACCGAAAATATGCCAATTACTGAAAACGGCGATGGGTCATATTTTGCCCAAACCCCCCTGCAGTTTTCAAAATGTCTGAAATGTCGGAAATTTGACTCCTGAGCGTGATTTTTGAGCCGAATTCTGACTCTCTGCACCTATTTTCAGTTTCAAATTACGACGTTTCATACCGAAAATATGCCAATTACTGAAAACGGCGATGGGTCATATTTTGCCCAAACCCCCCTGCAGTTTTCAAAATGTCTGAAATGTCGGAAATTTGACTCCTGAGCGTGATTTTTGAGCCAAATTCTGACTCTCTGCACCTATTTTTAGTTTCAAATTACGACGTTTCATACCGAAAATATGCCAATTACTGAAAACGGCAATGGGTCATATTTTGCCCAAACCCCCCTGCAGTTTTTAAAATGTCTGAAATGTCGGAAATTTGGCTCCTGAGCGTGATTTTTGAGCCGAATTCTGACTCTCTGCACCTATTTTCAGTTTCAAATTACGACGTTTCATACCGAAAATATGCACATTACTGAAAACGGCGATGGGTCATATTTTGCCCAAACCCCCTGCAGTTTTTAAAATGTCTGAAATGTCGGAAATTTGACTCCTGAGCGTGATTTTTGAGCCGAATTCTGACTCTCTGCACCTATTTTCAGTTTCAAATTACGACGTTTCATACCGAAAATATGCCAATTACTGAAAACGGCGATGGGTCATATTTTGCCCAAACCCCCCTGCAGTTTTCAAAATGTCTGAAATGTCGGAAATTTGACTCCTGAGCGTGATTTTTTATCCGAATTCTGACTCTCTGCACCTATTTTCAGTTTCAAATTACGACTTTTCATACCGAAAATATGCCAATTACTGAAAACGGCGATGGGTCATATTTTGCCCAAACCCCCCTGCAGTTTTCAAAATGTCTGAAATGTCGGAAATTTGACTCCTGAGCGTGATTTTTTATCCGAATTCTGACTCTCTGCACCTATTTTCAGTTTCAAATTACGACTTTTTATACCGAAAATATGCCAATTACTGAAAACGGCGATGGGTCATATTTTGCCCAAACCCCCCTGCAGTTTTCAAAATGTCTGAAATGTCGGAAATTTGACTCCTGAGCGTGATTTTTGAGCCGAATTCTGACTCTCTGCACCTATTTTCAGTTTCAAATTACGACGTTTCATACCGAAAATATGCCAATTACTGAAAACGGCGATGGGTCATATTTTGCCCAAACCCCCCTGCAGTTTTTAAAATGTCTGAAATGTCGGAAATTTGACTCCTGAGCGTGATTTTTGAGCCGAATTCTGACTCTCTGCACCTATTTTCAGTTTCAAATTACGACGTTTCATACCGAAAATATGCCAATTACTGAAAACGGCGATGGGTCATATTTTGCCCAAACCCCCCTGCAGTTTTCAAAATGTCTGAAATGTCGGAAATTTGACTCCTGAGCGTGATTTTTTATCCGAATTCTGACTCTCTGCACCTATTTTCAGTTTCAAATTACGACTTTTCATACCGAAAATATGCCAATTACTGAAAACGGCGATGGGTCATATTTTGCCCAAACCCCCCTGCAGTTTTCAAAATGTCTGAAATGTCGGAAATTTGACTCCTGAGCGTGATTTTTTAGCCGAATTCTGACTCTCTGCACCTATTTTCAGTTTCAAATTACGACTTTTCATACCGAAAATATGCCAATTACTGAAAACGGCGATGGGTCATATTTTGCCCAAACCCCCCTGCAGTTTTCAAAATGTCTGAAATGTCGGAAATTTGACTCCTGAGCGTGATTTTTTATCCGAATTCTGACTCTCTGCACCTATTTTCAGTTTCAAATTACGACTTTTCATACCGAAAATATGCCAATTACTGAAAACGGCGATGGGTCATATTTTGCCCAAACCCCCCTGCAGTTTTCAAAATGTCTGAAATGTCGGAAATTTGACTCCTGAGCGTGATTTTTGAGCCGAATTCTGACTCTCTGCACCTATTTTCAGTTTCAAATTACGACTTTTCATACCGAAAATATGCCAATTACTGAAAACGGCGATGGGTCATATTTTGCCCAAACCCCCCTGCAGTTTTCAAAATGTCTGAAATGTCGGAAATTTGACTCCTGAGCGTGATTTTTGATCCGAATTCTGACTCTCTGCACCTATTTTCAGTTTCAAATTACGACGTTTCATACCGAAAATATGCCAATTACTGAAAACGGCGATGGGTCATATTTTGCCCAAACCCCCCTGCAGTTTTCAAAATGTCTGAAATGTCGGAAATTTGACTCCTGAGCGTGATTTTTGAGCCGAATTCTGACTCTCTGCACCTATTTTCAGTTTCAAATTACGACGTTTCATACCGAAAATATGCCAATTACTGAAAACGGCGATGGGTCATATTTTGCCCAAACCCCCCTGCAGTTTTCAAAATGTCTGAAATGTCGGAAATTTGACTCCTGAGCGTGATTTTTGAGCCGAATTCTGACTCTCTGCACCTATTTTCAGTTTCAAATTACGACGTTTCATACCGAAAATATGCCAATTACTGAAAACGGCGATGGG
Organism: Procambarus clarkii; assembly: GCF_020424385.1. Lineage (NCBI taxonomy): Eukaryota > Metazoa > Arthropoda > Malacostraca > Decapoda > Cambaridae > Procambarus > Procambarus clarkii. The sequence goes on from NW_025557423.1 coordinate 2,886, forward strand.
TCATATTTTGCCCAAACCCCCCTGCAGTTTTCAAAATGTCTGAAATGTCGGAAATTTGACTCCTGAGCGTGATTTTTTATCCGAATTCTGACTCTCTGCACCTATTTTCAGTTTCAAATTACGACTTTTCATACCGAAAATATGCCAATTACTGAAAACGGCGATGGGTCATATTTTGCCCAAACCCCCCTGCAGTTTTCAAAATGTCTGAAATGTCGGAAATTTGACTCCTGAGCGTGATTTTTTATCCGAATTCTGACTCTCTGCACCTATTTTCAGTTTCAAATTACGACTTTTCATACCGAAAATATGCCAATTACTGAAAACGGCGATGGGTCATATTTTGCCCAAACCCCCCTGCAGTTTTCAAAATGTCTGAAATGTCGGAAATTTGACTCCTGAGCGTGATTTTTGAGCCGAATTCTGACTCTCTGCACCTATTTTCAGTTTCAAATTACGACGTTTCATACCGAAAATATGCCAATTACTGAAAACGGCGATGGGTCATATTTTGCCCAAACCCCCCTGCAGTTTTCAAAATGTCTGAAATGTCGGAAATTTGACTCCTGAGCGTGATTTTTGAGCCGAATTCTGACTCTCTGCACCTATTTTCAGTTTCAAATTACGACGTTTCATACCGAAAATATGCCAATTACTGAAAACGGCGATGGGTCATATTTTGCCCAAACCCCCCTGCAGTTTTCAAAATGTCTGAAATGTCGGAAATTTGACTCCTGAGCGTGATTTTTTATCCGAATTCTGACTCTCTGCACCTATTTTCAGTTTCAAATTACGACTTTTCATACCGAAAATATGCCAATTACTGAAAACGGCGATGGGTCATATTTTGCCCAAACCCCCCTGCAGTTTTCAAAATGTCTGAAATGTCGGAAATTTGACTCCTGAGCGTGATTTTTGAGCCGAATTCTGACTCTCTGCACCTATTTTCAGTTTCAAATTACGACGTTTCATACCGAAAATATGCCAATTACTGAAAACGGCGATGGGTCATATTTTGCCCAAACCCCCCTGCAGTTTTCAAAATGTCTGAAATGTCGGAAATTTGACTCCTGAGCGTGATTTTTGAGCCGAATTCTGACTCTCTGCACCTATTTTCAGTTTCAAATTACGACGTTTCATACCGAAAATATGCCAATTACTGAAAACGGCGATGGGTCATATTTTGCCCAAACCCCCCTGCAGTTTTCAAAATGTCTGAAATGTCGGAAATTTGACTCCTGAGCGTGATTTTTTAGCCGAATTCTGACTCTCTGCACCTATTTTCAGTTTCAAATTACGACGTTTCATACCGAAAATATGCCAATTACTGAAAACGGCGATGGGTCATATTTTGCCCAAACCCCCCTGCAGTTTTCAAAATGTCTGAAATGTCGGAAATTTGACTCCTGAGCGTGATTTTTGAGCCGAATTCTGACTCTCTGCACCTATTTTCAGTTTCAAATTACGACGTTTCATACCGAAAATATGCCAATTACTGAAAACGGCGATGGGTCATATTTTGCCCAAACCCCCTGCAGTTTTTAAAATGTCTGAAATGTCGGAAATTTGACTCCTGAGCGTGATTTTTGAGCCGAATTCTGACTCTCTGCACCTATTTTCAGTTTCAAATTACGACGTTTCATACCGAAAATATGCCAATTACTGAAAACGGCGATGGGTCATATTTTGCCCAAACCCCCCTGCAGTTTTCAAAATGTCTGAAATGTCGGAAATTTGACTCCTGAGCGTGATTTTTTATCCGAATTCTGACTCTCTGCACCTATTTTCAGTTTCAAATTACGACTTTTCATACCGAAAATATGCCAATTACTGAAAACGGCGATGGGTCATATTTTGCCCAAACCCCCCTGCAGTTTTCAAAATGTCTGAAATGTCGGAAATTTGACTCCTGAGCGTGATTTTTGAGCCGAATTCTGACTCTCTGCACCTATTTTCAGTTTCAAATTACGACGTTTCATACCGAAAATATGCCAATTACTGAAAACGGCGATGGGTCATATTTTGCCCAAACCCCCCTGCAGTTTTCAAAATGTCTGAAATGTCGGAAATTTGACTCCTGAGCGTGATTTTTGAGCCGAATTCTGACTCTCTGCACCTATTTTCAGTTTCAAATTACGACGTTTCATACCGAAAATATGCCAATTACTGAAAACGGCGATGGGTCATATTTTGCCCAAACCCCCCTGCAGTTTTCAAAATGTCTGAAATGTCGGAAATTTGACTCCTGAGCGTGATTTTTGAGCCGAATTCTGACTCTCTGCACCTATTTTCAGTTTCAAATTACGACGTTTCATACCGAAAATATGCCAATTACTGAAAACGGCGATGGGTCATATTTTGCCCAAACCCCCCTGCAGTTTTCAAAATGTCTGAAATGTCGGAAATTTGACTCCTGAGCGTGATTTTTTATCCGAATTCTGACTCTCTGCACCTATTTTCAGTTTCAAATTACGACTTTTCATACCGAAAATATGCCAATTACTGAAAACGGCGATGGGTCATATTTTGCCCAAACCCCCCTGCAGTTTTCAAAATGTCTGAAATGTCGGAAATTTGACTCCTGAGCGTGATTTTTTATCCGAATTCTGACTCTCTGCACCTATTTTCAGTTTCAAATTACGACTTTTTATACCGAAAATATGCCAATTACTGAAAACGGCGATGGGTCATATTTTGCCCAAACCCCCCTGCAGTTTTCAAAATGTCTGAAATGTCGGAAATTTGACTCCTGAGCGTGATTTTTGAGCCGAATTCTGACTCTCTGCACCTATTTTCAGTTTCAAATTACGACGTTTCATACCGAAAATATGCCAATTACTGAAAACGGCGATGGGTCATATTTTGCCCAAACCCCCCTGCAGTTTTTAAAATGTCTGAAATGTCGGAAATTTGACTCCTGAGCGTGATTTTTGAGCCGAATTCTGACTCTCTGCACCTATTTTCAGTTTCAAATTACGACGTTTCATACCGAAAATATGCCAATTACTGAAAACGGCGATGGGTCATATTTTGCCCAAACCCCCCTGCAGTTTTTAAAATGTCTGAAATGTCGGAAATTTGACTCCTGAGCGTGATTTTTGAGCCGAATTCTGACTCTCTGCACCTATTTTCAGTTTCAAATTACGACGTTTCATACCGAAAATATGCCAATTACTGTAAACGGCGATGGGTCATATTTTGCCCAAACCCCCCTGCAGTTTTCAAAATGTCTGAAATGTCGGAAATTTGACTCCTGAGCGTGATTTTTTATCCGAATTCTGACTCTCTGCACCTATTTTCAGTTTCAAATTACGACTTTTTATACCGAAAATATGCCAATTACTGAAAACGGCGATGGGTCATATTTTGCCCAAACCCCCCTGCAGTTTTTAAAATGTCTGAAATGTCGGAAATTTGACTCCTGAGCGTGATTTTTGAGCCGAATTCTGACTCTCTGCACCTATTTTCAGTTTCAAATTACGACGTTTCATACCGAAAATATGCCAATTACTGAAAACGGCGATGGGTCATATTTTGCCCAAACCCCCCTGCAGTTTTCAAAATGTCTGAAATGTCGGAAATTTGACTCCTGAGCGTGATTTTTGAGCCGAATTCTGACTCTCTGCACCTATTTTCAGTTTCAAATTACGACGTTTCATACCGAAAATATGCCAATTACTGAAAACGGCGATGGGTCATATTTTGCCCAAACCCCCCTGCAGTTTTTAAAATGTCTGAAATGTCGGAAATTTGGCTCCTGAGCGTGATTTTTGAGCCGAATTCTGACTCTCTGCACCTATTTTCAGTTTCAAATTACGACGTTTCATACCGAAAATATGCCAATTACTGAAAACGGCGATGGGTCATATTTTGCCCAAACCCCCCTGCAGTTTTCAAAATGTCTGAAATGTCGGAAATTTGACTCCTGAGCGTGATTTTTTATCCGAATTCTGTCTCTCTGCACCTATTTTCAGTTTCAAATTACGACTTTTCATACCGAAAATATGCCAATTACTGAAAACGGCGATGGGTCATATTTTGCCCAAACCCCCCTGCAGTTTTCAAAATGTCTGAAATGTCGGAAATTTGACTCCTGAGCGTGATTTTTTATCCGAATTCTGACTCTCTGCACCTATTTTCAGTTTCAAATTACGACTTTTTATACCGAAAATATGCCAATTACTGAAAACGGCGATGGGTCATATTTTGCCCAAACCCCCCTGCAGTTTTCAAAATGTCTGAAATGTCGGAAATTTGACTCCTGAGCGTGATTTTTGAGCCGAATTCTGACTCTCTGCACCTATTTTCAGTTTCAAATTACGACGTTTCATACCGAAAATATGCCAATTACTGAAAACGGCGATGGGTCATATTTTGCCCAAACCCCCCTGCAGTTTTCAAAATGTCTGAAATGTCGGAAATTTGACTCCTGAGCGTGATTTTTGAGCCGAATTCTGACTCTCTGCACCTATTTTCAGTTTCAAATTACGACGTTTCATACCGAAAATATGCCAATTACTGAAAACGGCGATGGGTCATATTTTGCCCAAACCCCCCTGCAGTTTTCAAAATGTCTGAAATGTCGGAAATTTGACTCCTGAGCGTGATTTTTGAGCCGAATTCTGACTCTCTGCACCTATTTTCAGTTTCAAATTACGACGTTTCATACCGAAAATATGCCAATTACTGAAAACGGCGATGGGTCATATTTTGCCCAAACCCCCCTGCAGTTTTCAAAATGTCTGAAATGTCGGAAATTTGACTCCTGAGCGTGATTTTTGAGCCGAATTCTGACTCTCTGCACCTATTTTCAGTTTCAAATTACGACGTTTCATACCGAAAATATGCCAATTACTGAAAACGGCGATGGGTCATATTTTGCCCAAACCCCCCTGCAGTTTTCAAAATGTCTGAAATGTCGGAAATTTGACTCCTGAGCGTGATTTTTTATCCGAATTCTGACTCTCTGCACCTATTTTCAGTTTCAAATTACGACTTTTTATACCGAAAATATGCCAATTACTGAAAACGGCGATGGGTCATATTTTGCCCAAACCCCCCTGCAGTTTTCAAAATGTCTGAAATGTCGGAAATTTGACTCCTGAGCGTGATTTTTGAGCCGAATTCTGACTCTCTGCACCTATTTTCAGTTTCAAATTACGACTTTTCATACCGAAAATATGCCAATTACTGAAAACGGCGATGGGTCATATTTTGCCCAAACCCCCCTGCAGTTTTCAAAATGTCTGAAATGTCGGAAATTTGACTCCTGAGCGTGATTTTTGAGCCGAATTCTGACTCTCTGCACCTATTTTCAGTTTCAAATTACGACGTTTCATACCGAAAATATGCACATTACTGAAAACGGCGATGGGTCATATTTTGCCCAAACCCCCTGCAGTTTTTAAAATGTCTGAAATGTCGGAAATTTGACTCCTGAGCGTGATTTTTGAGCCGAATTCTGACTCTCTGCACCTATTTTTATTTTCAAAATACGACGTTTCATACCGAAAATATGCCAATTACTGTAAACGGCGATGGGTCATATTTTGCCCAAACCCCCCTGCAGTTTTCAAAATGTCTGAAATGTCGGAAATTTGACTCCTGAGCGTGATTTTTTATCCGAATTCTGTCTCTCTGCACCTATTTTCAGTTTCAAATTACGACTTTTCATACCGAAAATATGCCAATTACTGAAAACGGCGATGGGTCATATTTTGCCCAAACCCCCCTGCAGTTTTCAAAATGTCTGAAATGTCGGAAATTTGACTCCTGAGCGTGATTTTTTATCCGAATTCTGACTCTCTGCACCTATTTTCAGTTTCAAATTACGACTTTTTATACCGAAAATATGCCAATTACTGAAAACGGCGATGGGTCATATTTTGCCCAAACCCCCCTGCAGTTTTCAAAATGTCTGAAATGTCGGAAATTTGACTCCTGAGCGTGATTTTTTATCCGAATTCTGACTCTCTGCACCTATTTTCAGTTTCAAATTACGACTTTTTATACCGAAAATATGCCAATTACTGAAAACGGCGATGGGTCATATTTTGCCCAAACCCCCCTGCAGTTTTCAAAATGTCTGAAATGTCGGAAATTTGACTCCTGAGCGTGATTTTTGAGCCGAATTCTGACTCTCTGCACCTATTTTCAGTTTCAAATTACGACTTTTTATACCGAAAATATGCCAATTACTGAAAACGGCGATGGGTCATATTTTGCCCAAACCCCCCTGCAGTTTTCAAAATGTCTGAAATGTCGGAAATTTGACTCCTGAGCGTGATTTTTGAGCCGAATTCTGACTCTCTGCACCTATTTTCAGTTTCAAATTACGACGTTTCATACCGAAAATATGCCAATTACTGAAAACGGCGATGGGTCATATTTTGCCCAAACCCCCCTGCAGTTTTCAAAATGTCTGAAATGTCGGAAATTTGACTCCTGAGCGTGATTTTTGAGCCGAATTCTGACTCTCTGCACCTATTTTCAGTTTCAAATTACGACGTTTCATACCGAAAATATGCCAATTACTGAAAACGGCGATGGGTCATATTTTGCCCAAACCCCCCTGCAGTTTTCAAAATGTCTGAAATGTCGGAAATTTGACTCCTGAGCGTGATTTTTGAGCCGAATTCTGACTCTCTGCACCTATTTTCAGTTTCAAATTACGACTTTTCATACCGAAAATATGCCAATTACTGAAAACGGCGATGGGTCATATTTTGCCCAAACCCCCCTGCAGTTTTCAAAATGTCTGAAATGTCGGAAATTTGACTCCTGAGCGTGATTTTTTATCCGAATTCTGACTCTCTGCACCTATTTTCAGTTTCAAATTACGACTTTTCATACCGAAAATATGCCAATTACTGAAAACGGCGATGGGTCATATTTTGCCCAAACCCCCCTGCAGTTTTCAAAATGTCTGAAATGTCGGAAATTTGACTCCTGAGCGTGATTTTTGAGCCGAATTCTGACTCTCTGCACCTATTTTCAGTTTCAAATTACGACGTTTCATACCGAAAATATGCCAATTACTGTAAACGGCGATGGGTCATATTTTGCCCAAACCCCCCTGCAGTTTTCAAAATGTCTGAAATGTCGGAAATTTGACTCCTGAGCGTGATTTTTGAGCCGAATTCTGACTCTCTGCACCTATTTTCAGTTTCAAATTACGACGTTTCATACCGAAAATATGCCAATTACTGTAAACGGCGATGGGTCATATTTTGCCCAAACCCCCCTGCAGTTTTCAAAATGTCTGAAATGTCGGAAATTTGACTCCTGAGCGTGATTTTTTATCCGAATTCTGACTCTCTGCACCTATTTTCAGTTTCAAATTACGACTTTTTATACCGAAAATATGCCAATTACTGAAAACGGCGATGGGTCATATTTTGCCCAAACCCCCCTGCAGTTTTCAAAATGTCTGAAATGTCGGAAATTTGACTCCTGAGCGTGATTTTTTATCCGAATTCTGACTCTCTGCACCTATTTTCAGTTTCAAATTACGACTTTTCATACCGAAAATATGCCAATTACTGAAAACGGCGATGGGTCATATTTTGCCCAAACCCCCCTGCAGTTTTCAAAATGTCTGAAATGTCGGAAATTTGACTCCTGAGCGTGATTTTTGAGCCGAATTCTGACTCTCTGCACCTATTTTCAGTTTCAAATTACGACTTTTTATACCGAAAATATGCCAATTACTGAAAACGGCGATGGGTCATATTTTGCCCAAACCCCCCTGCAGTTTTCAAAATGTCTGAAATGTCGGAAATTTGACTCCTGAGCGTGATTTTTGATCCGAATTCTGACTCTCTGCACCTATTTTCAGTTTCAAATTACGACGTTTCATACCGAAAATATGCCAATTACTGTAAACGGCGATGGGTCATATTTTGCCCAAACCCCCCTGCAGTTTTCAAAATGTCTGAAATGTCGGAAATTTGACTCCTGAGCGTGATTTTTTAGCCGAATTCTGACTCTCTGCACCTATTTTCAGTTTCAAATTACGACGTTTCATACCGAAAATATGCCAATTACTGTAAACGGCGATGGGTCATATTTTGCCCAAACCCCCCTGCAGTTTTCAAAATGTCTGAAATGTCGGAAATTTGACTCCTGAGCGTGATTTTTTAGCCGAATTCTGACTCTCTGCACCTATTTTCAGTTTCAAATTACGACTTTTTATACCGAAAATATGCCAATTACTGAAAACGGCGATGGGTCATATTTTGCCCAAACCCCCTGCAGTTTTCAAAATGTCTGAAATGTCGGAAATTTGACTCCTGAGCGTGATTTTTGAGCCGAATTCTGACTCTCTGCACCTATTTTCAGTTTCAAATTACGACGTTTCATACCGAAAATATGCCAATTACTGTAAACGGCGATGGGTCATATTTTGCCCAAACCCCCCTGCAGTTTTCAAAATGTCTGAAATGTCGGAAATTTGACTCCTGAGCGTGATTTTTGAGCCGAATTCTGACTCTCTGCACCTATTTTCAGTTTCAAATTACGACGTTTCATACCGAAAATATGCCAATTACTGAAAACGGCGATGGGTCATATTTTGCCCAAACCCCCCTGCAGTTTTCAAAATGTCTGAAATGTCGGAAATTTGACTCCTGAGCGTGATTTTTGAGCCGAATTCTGACTCTCTGCACCTATTTTCAGTTTCAAATTACGACTTTTTATACCGAAAATATGCCAATTACTGAAAACGGCGATGGGTCATATTTTGCCCAAACCCCCCTGCAGTTTTCAAAATGTCTGAAATGTCGGAAATTTGACTCCTGAGCGTGATTTTTGAGCCGAATTCTGACTCTCTGCACCTATTTTCAGTTTCAAATTACGACTTTTTATACCGAAAATATGCCAATTACTGAAAACGGCGATGGGTCATATTTTGCCCAAACCCCCCTGCAGTTTTCAAAATGTCTGAAATGTCGGAAATTTGACTCCTAAGCGTGATTTTTGAGCCGAATTCTGACTCTCTGCACCTATTTTCAGTTTCAAATTACGACGTTTTATACCGAAAATATGCCAATTACTGAAAACGGCGATGGGTCATATTTTGCCCAAACCCCCCTGCAGTTTTTAAAATGTCTGAAATGTCGGAAATTTGACTCCTGAGCGTGATTTTTTATCCGAATTCTGACTCTCTGCACCTATTTTCAGTTTCAAATTACGACTTTTTATACCGAAAATATGCCAATTACTGAAAACGGCGATGGGTCATATTTTGCCCAAACCCCCCTGCAGTTTTTAAAATGTCTGAAATGTCGGAAATTTGACTCCTGAGCGTGATTTTTGAGCCGAATTCTGACTCTCTGCACCTATTTTCAGTTTCAAATTACGACTTTTTATACCGAAAATATGCTAATTACTGAAAACGGCGATGGGTCATATTTTGCCCAAACCCCCCTGCAGTTTTTAAAATGTCTGAAATGTCGGAAATTTGACTCCTGAGCGTGATTTTTTAGCCGAATTCTGACTCTCTGCACCTATTTTCAGTTTCAAATTACGACTTTTTATACCGAAAATATGCTAATTACTGAAAACGGCGATGGGTCATATTTTGCCCAAACCCCCCTGCAGTTTTCAAAATGTCTGAAATGTCGGAAATTTGACTCCTGAGCGTGATTTTTGAGCCGAATTCTGACTCTCTGCACCTATTTTCAGTTTCAAATTACGACGTTTCATACCGAAAATATGCTAATTACTGTAAACGGCGATGGGTCATATTTTGACCAAACCCCCCTGCAGTTTTTAAAATGTCTGAAATGTCGGAAATTTGACTCCTGAGCGTGATTTTTAATCCGAATTCTGACTCTCTGCACCTATTTTCAGTTTCAAATTACGACTTGCGTTTCAAATTACGTTTGCCTCAAATCTCTGTCTGTCCTCTACATACAGTGAGAGTGGACTCCCCATTTTGGGCAGGTCCATACTCCACCTCGCCCGGCGGCGGTCCTCACTCATGCTGGCAGGGTCTTCCACCATCAGGAGCCGGGCTCCCTCAGTCGCCTGCCAGCGCTCAGAGGGGCGGACGTCGCTCCGTGTTCCTCCCTCTCCACTCTCTTATTTCAGGCTTTCTGCCTTATTAAAACATGTCTAACTTATCAATAAACATTGTTACTGTCGCTGGGCACACAACCAACTACAAGCAATCACTATGAACTGGCGTATATCATGCTTACCACAGATTGTCTGGTCGAGGGCGCTCCTCCCTCTGACGAAGCTTGGTCAGGGCGCTTCCACAGCCCACAATAATACCTCTGGGCGGTTTAATACTCTCCTCTTTGACCAGGACTTGAGACCACAACTTTCCCAGCTCAGTTCCACAGCTGGCACGTCTGCACACTTCTCTTCTCTTGGAGATATATCACTAGGGGTTCCCTTCTAATGGAAGCTCAAACGGAGCGCAGCTCTCCCCTGCGATGTCTGGCACTCAAGTGAGGTCAAAGCCCATCCAGAAACGAGCCTCACGCCTCCAGCAAAATGTCCACATCTTCTAGCCAGTCATTTATCTGTTTTCTTCTTCACTGCCCATAATCTCAAATTGTTATACATATCCAAGCAACTATTTTACATATGCGTTATCACCTCAATATTTGCTAGACCTTCTAATCAGGTCAGGCTTGATGAATAACTCTCAAGGAGGGAGACTCGTTTCTCCTGCAGGCTGAGATCATAACACTCCCCTCCCCTTTTTTTTGAGAGTTACTTCAGTGGCAAAGCTCGGAATAATACATCCGCCACCACACTGTCTCGTTCTTCACCCGATATACTCCCTTAGGAGTCTACAATTAGTTCGTTGCTCCTTGCAACATCTGGCTCACAACTCGCCAGAAACATGATCTTCTCATAAACGATCTGACTTCCCTGACACCTCTTGGCTAGGCTGTCCTCCTTGGACGCCTGCACTCCATCAGTCAATTCTACTTATTGTTTCCACCCTCCGTTTCCTCGTCTTCCTCTCTTCACGTCCAGAGTCAGACATCTACTGTCTGTACCTTCTCTGTCGTCTTCACACTTCCATCTACTGCCATTATACTTCCGTCTCCTATCATCATACTTCACTTCCTCGTCTTCACCGACGATCCTCCCCTTCGTCTCCTCATTTATCCGAGACCTCATCCTGTTTGACCTCCATCGAGTCCTCGGCTTTCTTCTATTCCTCCATGCTTGCATCATCATCCTCTTCCCACACTTCTCACTTCTATACAACTCCATTTCTTCTCCTTCAACTCTTCTTCGTTCCCTAAAAGTTTCTCCGAGCACTGTACTCTATCCAACAGCACTCGACCGTACATGTCGCTTTACCTCTCCTAGAGTGCTCGTAGGCATCTCTCCACACATACCGTCTCTTCTCCTTTCACTTTCTCGGTTACTACTCTTCTTCACTATTTTTTCTTCACGTTTTCTGTGGAACATGTCAACTCTTGACATCTCCCACAACTTAATTCCACTATCCATATGCTTCTGTGCTCGTGGACAACTTGACACTCTACTCTCGTCTTCAGTCTGTCCACATCTTTCCTCATTCCTACTCAACACAGTTGCATTCGCCTTCCTACTCTTAATTTTAGCAGTCTGGGCTCTACTCAGGTCCGCTCTCTTCACATGATTCTTCTTCGGCTGGGCCACCTTCACTTTTGACCTCACCGAGACTTCATTTTCATGGGCTGGACCTTCATCAAATAGCCACGCTGTGTCTACGTCGATATCTTCCACCGGCTGAATCGACACTGTCTCACCTTCTCCAGTGTCTTCCTCGTCGGCCACCTCTGCCTTCGTCACTACTGAGACAGGGTTTCCAATGGCTTGGTGGTCTCCTGACTCATCTCCTCGGATGTCAGTCAGGTTCACACTCTCAGGTGTCCCACCCGTGCCATGGCCTTCTGGGCACTCCTCTGGCACAGTCTCCGCTATGACTCTTGGCAACACCTTTGTCCCGCACAAGTCATTCCCTAGGATCACTTGGACTCCTGGAATAGGTATGTCGGGGCACACTCCCAACATCACCTCTGCCGACACATATTCCGACCTTAGCTGGACAGTACAAACGGGCATGTCACTCTCAGACAACAACCCATATACCCTCATCTTACTCCTGCCAGCTAAGCGTCGATCATTCCCAATCAGGCTTCTCGTAATCAAGCTCTGATTAGCTCCGGTATCTCTTAAAATACCAACTTCTAGTTCAGGTTGGCCTCCTACACTGATCCAACCTTTGCTCATGAACGGCCTATACCTCTCGTTCACTAAGTTCGCTCTCTGTGGTTTGTCTCGGAACACATTAGTATATTTACTTCGGGGGTCACACATGGCCAGGGTCACAACTCTCTTGCCCTGCCGACAGTCTCGCATCACGTGACCCAATCCGTTACAATTGTAACACCTCACCTGGGAAAAGTCTCTCCTATACGTACCAGAGCGGCTCTGACTTTGTCCACTCGCATGAGAGTTCCTCGGGCCAGGCACACTACTTGCACTCTGTAGGGCTTTACTGGACTCTTGATTTCCTGGATCACGAATAGTTTCTCGTTTAGCTCCTCCATCTTCACTTTCAGACGAAGTGCGCGACCTACTCTTCTGAGTTTTAGGGTACTTACTTTTATCTGCCCATTTATCAAAATTCTTCTCACCCCAGACTCCTCTGGGTCTTTCATAATTTCTTCCTCCCCAGACTCCACTGGGTCTGCAATTGCTGTGTCTCGCCTCGCTTCTCACTCTGTTCTCCCTCAAGCTCTTGTACGCTTCCGTAATCATATCCGCCCTATCTGCGGCGTCTTTCACCTCCTTTATCCCTGCTTCTTGGATCTTGAACTTTGTTTCGGGATGCATCATCTCCAAGAACTTCTCCATGACCATCAATTGCTTCAGGTCAGCGTAAGATCCAACTCCAGCAGCCTCAATCCATTTCTGGAATCGTCTTTCCAGATCCCTTTCTGTCTCAGCAAAAGTACACGCTCCAACCTTCACCATCTCTCTGAAGCGCTTTCTATAAGCTTCTGGGGTTAACTGAAACGAGCGCAGTATGCTGCTCTTTACTGTGGCATAATCCTGGCACTCTTCCAATGACAATTGGGTGTATGCCTCCCTGGCTGCACCGGTCAATCTTAACTGGACCAGCTGGGCCCATTCCTCCTGTGGCCACTCCTTGATACTGGCTACTTTTTCAAAATGCTCGAAGAAGCTCTCTGCCTCTTCGGGAACAAACAAGGGAATGTCCTTCTCCCTAACCCTAACATCTGGTGGGTGTGATACCTGGGTGGTGCTCTCTGGCAACCCATGTTCGATCCTTTGCTCAGCCAAGGTTCTATTCGCTTCTATCTGCATTTGTTTTGTTCTCTCTTTTTCTTTTTCGACCTGGGCTTTTTCTTTTTCGACCTGGGCTTTTTCTTTTTCTTTCTCCTGTTCCAACTCCAGTTCTCTTACTCTGTTTTTTTCTTTTTCTACTTCCAGCCTGGCTTTTTCTTTTTCCTTCTCTGCTTCATTTTTCATCTGGAGTTCTAATTTCATCTTTTCCAGCTGGAACTGTCTCTCCTTGTCCTCTCGTTGTTGCTGCATCTGGAGCTCTAACTGGAATCTCTGCAAGCTCCTATTTCGGCTACTCCTGCTACTGCGGCTACTCTTGCTGTTCCTACTCGATCCCTGGGATCTCACTTCATCCTGCCCATCATCCTCCTTTCCACTTTCAGCTCCTTTTTGGGCTCCTTGCTCTGCCGCTTTATTTTTGGCTCTTAACTGCCTCAGGATCTCATCCTTCATCCCAGCTACTTTAGATGCTTTCAACCTAATTCCACATTTTTCTGCTATTTGTTTCAATTGGTCCCTCGTGCAACCTTCTAAGTCCTCAGGCTTGCCTGACTCCACAAACGCTTGCACCTTATCCATCTTGTCCTGTGAGTCTTACCAAGAGAGAGAATATACACCTGCGGTCACACAGTTTATTTATTTCAACAAGGGGTGTACAAATCCACTCTTGGACAGGGTGTGGGTGTGTCAGTTCACTCTCCCGGACAGGCCCCCAATTTATTATAGTCTGTGTGGGTTGGTTGGTGTTGTTGTCGTCGTTGATCCTTCTCTACGGACAACCCAACCCACAACTCGGTAGAGTGCTTATACCTCACTAGGAGATCGCCCTTGGCGCTTCTGGCTCTTGGAGAGGGGCTCAACGTCACACGTTTAGGGGATGCGGCTCCAACACTTAGCCTCGTTGTCACGTGCACACACCCACTCGAGCCGCTGTGACTCCCCCAACTCTCTCCTTATGTGATATTATCTCCTCAATCCCCTTTGACTTACTAATTTTCCATCCTACCCTGTCCACAGCGGTGGTTCTTGGTTCTTTCTCTCTCTCTCTCTTTCTTTACTATTTCCTGGGAAGCCTCACTAGGACAAGGGCAAACACCAGCAAATTGGAATACATTTACTGGACAAAGCACATACACAATACATACACACATATAATAATAATGAATCCTATACTCTATACTATTACAATCAGGTTGCACTCCAACATCATCAGAACTCTATCATCAGCTTATCAAGTGGTATCCTATCTCCTGGTTTACCACCTGATACTATCACCCTCCTCAAGTAGATCAAGTCTACATACACTGTTGCACTATCAACAAGAGGAATATATATATATATATATATATATATATATATATATATATATATATATATATATATATATATATATATGCATAAACCACAAGTGAAGATAAACAATCTTTGGACAACACCCACCAGTGGGACTCGAACCCAGAAAGCACAACTACCTTCCAGTAGCTGGCATAACTAGTATGCTTTAACCCACTACGCCATCAGACCTTACAAAAGAAGTAGATAGTTCGAGATATATATATATCTCAAACATCTCTACCTCCCGAAGGCACCAGATGAGTGAGGGGTCAGTCTGCAATTTTCGTCAAGCCACTGTCAATGTGAGAGAACTCGTGTCCAGCTTATAAGCCTATACTTGCATAAACCACAAGTGAAGATAAACAATCTTTGGACAACACCCACCAGTGGGACTCGAACCCAGAAAGCACAACTACCTTCCAGTAGCTGGCATAACTAGTATGCTTTAACCCACTACGCCATCAGACCTTACAAAAGAAGTAGATAGTTCGAGATATATATATATCTCAAACATCTCTACCTCCCGAAGGCACCAGATGAGTGAGGGGTCAGTCTGCAATTTTCGTCAAGCCACTGTCAATGTGAGAGAACTCGTGTCCAGCTTATAAGCCTATACTTGCATAAACCACAAGTGAAGATAAACAATCTTTGGACAACACCCACCAGTGGGACTCGAACCCAGAAAGCACAACTACCTTCCAGTAGCTGGCATAACTAGTATGCTTTAACCCACTACGCCATCAGACCTTACAAAAGAAGTAGATAGTTCGAGATATATATATATCTCAAACATCTCTACCTCCCGAAGGCACCAGATGAGTGAGGGGTCAGTCTGCAATTTTCGTCAAGCCACTGTCAATGTGAGAGAACTCGTGTCCAGCTTATAAGCCTATACTTGCATAAACCACAAGTGAAGATAAACAATCTTTGGACAACACCCACCAGTGGGACTCGAACCCAGAAAGCACAACTACCTTCCAGTAGCTGGCATAACTAGTATGCTTTAACCCACTACGCCATCAGACCTTACAAAAGAAGTAGATAGTTCGAGATATATATATATCTCAAACATCTCTACCTCCCGAAGGCACCAGATGAGTGAGGGGTCAGTCTGCAATTTTCGTCAAGCCACTGTCAATGTGAGAGAACTCGTGTCCAGCTTATAAGCCTATACTTGCATAAACCACAAGTGAAGATAAACAATCTTTGGACAACACCCACCAGTGGGACTCGAACCCAGAAAGCACAACTACCTTCCAGTAGCTGGCATAACTAGTATGCTTTAACCCACTACGCCATCAGACCTTACAAAAGAAGTAGATAGTTCGAGATATATATATATCTCAAACATCTCTACCTCCCGAAGGCACCAGATGAGTGAGGGGTCAGTCTGCAATTTTCGTCAAGCCACTGTCAATGTGAGAGAACTCGTGTCCAGCTTATAAGCCTATACTTGCATAAACCACAAGTGAAGATAAACAATCTTTGGACAACACCCACCAGTGGGACTCGAACCCAGAAAGCACAACTACCTTCCAGTAGCTGGCATAACTAGTATGCTTTAACCCACTACGCCATCAGACCTTACAAAAGAAGTAGATAGTTCGAGATATATATATATCTCAAACATCTCTACCTCCCGAAGGCACCAGATGAGTGAGGGGTCAGTCTGCAATTTTCGTCAAGCCACTGTCAATGTGAGAGAACTCGTGTCCAGCTTATAAGCCTATACTTGCATAAACCACAAGTGAAGATAAACAATCTTTGGACAACACCCACCAGTGGGACTCGAACCCAGAAAGCACAACTACCTTCCAGTAGCTGGCATAACTAGTATGCTTTAACCCACTACGCCATCAGACCTTACAAAAGAAGTAGATAGTTCGAGATATATATATATCTCAAACATCTCTACCTCCCGAAGGCACCAGATGAGTGAGGGGTCAGTCTGCAATTTTCGTCAAGCCACTGTCAATGTGAGAGAACTCGTGTCCAGCTTATAAGCCTATACTTGCATAAACCACAAGTGAAGATAAACAATCTTTGGACAACACCCACCAGTGGGACTCGAACCCAGAAAGCACAACTACCTTCCAGTAGCTGGCATAACTAGTATGCTTTAACCCACTACGCCATCAGACCTTACAAAAGAAGTAGATAGTTCGAGATATATATATATCTCAAACATCTCTACCTCCCGAAGGCACCAGATGAGTGAGGGGTCAGTCTGCAATTTTCGTCAAGCCACTGTCAATGTGAGAGAACTCGTGTCCAGCTTATAAGCCTATACTTGCATAAACCACAAGTGAAGATAAACAATCTTTGGACAACACCCACCAGTGGGACTCGAACCCAGAAAGCACAACTACCTTCCAGTAGCTGGCATAACTAGTATGCTTTAACCCACTACGCCATCAGACCTTACAAAAGAAGTAGATAGTTCGAGATATATATATATCTCAAACATCTCTACCTCCCGAAGGCACCAGATGAGTGAGGGGTCAGTCTGCAATTTTCGTCAAGCCACTGTCAATGTGAGAGAACTCGTGTCCAGCTTATAAGCCTATACTTGCATAAACCACAAGTGAAGATAAACAATCTTTGGACAACACCCACCAGTGGGACTCGAACCCAGAAAGCACAACTACCTTCCAGTAGCTGGCATAACTAGTATGCTTTAACCCACTACGCCATCAGACCTTACAAAAGAAGTAGATAGTTCGAGATATATATATATCTCAAACATCTCTACCTCCCGAAGGCACCAGATGAGTGAGGGGTCAGTCTGCAATTTTCGTCAAGCCACTGTCAATGTGAGAGAACTCGTGTCCAGCTTATAAGCCTATACTTGCATAAACCACAAGTGAAGATAAACAATCTTTGGACAACACCCACCAGTGGGACTCGAACCCAGAAAGCACAACTACCTTCCAGTAGCTGGCATAACTAGTATGCTTTAACCCACTACGCCATCAGACCTTACAAAAGAAGTAGATAGTTCGAGATATATATATATCTCAAACATCTCTACCTCCCGAAGGCACCAGATGAGTGAGGGGTCAGTCTGCAATTTTCGTCAAGCCACTGTCAATGTGAGAGAACTCGTGTCCAGCTTATAAGCCTATACTTGCATAAACCACAAGTGAAGATAAACAATCTTTGGACAACACCCACCAGTGGGACTCGAACCCAGAAAGCACAACTACCTTCCAGTAGCTGGCATAACTAGTATGCTTTAACCCACTACGCCATCAGACCTTACAAAAGAAGTAGATAGTTCGAGATATATATATATCTCAAACATCTCTACCTCCCGAAGGCACCAGATGAGTGAGGGGTCAGTCTGCAATTTTCGTCAAGCCACTGTCAATGTGAGAGAACTCGTGTCCAGCTTATAAGCCTATACTTGCATAAACCACAAGTGAAGATAAACAATCTTTGGACAACACCCACCAGTGGGACTCGAACCCAGAAAGCACAACTACCTTCCAGTAGCTGGCATAACTAGTATGCTTTAACCCACTACGCCATCAGACCTTACAAAAGAAGTAGATAGTTCGAGATATATATATATCTCAAACATCTCTACCTCCCGAAGGCACCAGATGAGTGAGGGGTCAGTCTGCAATTTTCGTCAAGCCACTGTCAATGTGAGAGAACTCGTGTCCAGCTTATAAGCCTATACTTGCATAAACCACAAGTGAAGATAAACAATCTTTGGACAACACCCACCAGTGGGACTCGAACCCAGAAAGCACAACTACCTTCCAGTAGCTGGCATAACTAGTATGCTTTAACCCACTACGCCATCAGACCTTACAAAAGAAGTAGATAGTTCGAGATATATATATATCTCAAACATCTCTACCTCCCGAAGGCACCAGATGAGTGAGGGGTCAGTCTGCAATTTTCGTCAAGCCACTGTCAATGTGAGAGAACTCGTGTCCAGCTTATAAGCCTATACTTGCATAAACCACAAGTGAAGATAAACAATCTTTGGACAACACCCACCAGTGGGACTCGAACCCAGAAAGCACAACTACCTTCCAGTAGCTGGCATAACTAGTATGCTTTAACCCACTACGCCATCAGACCTTACAAAAGAAGTAGATAGTTCGAGATATATATATATCTCAAACATCTCTACCTCCCGAAGGCACCAGATGAGTGAGGGGTCAGTCTGCAATTTTCGTCAAGCCACTGTCAATGTGAGAGAACTCGTGTCCAGCTTATAAGCCTATACTTGCATAAACCACAAGTGAAGATAAACAATCTTTGGACAACACCCACCAGTGGGACTCGAACCCAGAAAGCACAACTACCTTCCAGTAGCTGGCATAACTAGTATGCTTTAACCCACTACGCCATCAGACCTTACAAAAGAAGTAGATAGTTCGAGATATATATATATCTCAAACATCTCTACCTCCCGAAGGCACCAGATGAGTGAGGGGTCAGTCTGCAATTTTCGTCAAGCCACTGTCAATGTGAGAGAACTCGTGTCCAGCTTATAAGCCTATACTTGCATAAACCACAAGTGAAGATAAACAATCTTTGGACAACACCCACCAGTGGGACTCGAACCCAGAAAGCACAACTACCTTCCAGTAGCTGGCATAACTAGTATGCTTTAACCCACTACGCCATCAGACCTTACAAAAGAAGTAGATAGTTCGAGATATATATATATCTCAAACATCTCTACCTCCCGAAGGCACCAGATGAGTGAGGGGTCAGTCTGCAATTTTCGTCAAGCCACTGTCAATGTGAGAGAACTCGTGTCCAGCTTATAAGCCTATACTTGCATAAACCACAAGTGAAGATAAACAATCTTTGGACAACACCCACCAGTGGGACTCGAACCCAGAAAGCACAACTACCTTCCAGAAGCTGGCATAACTAGTATGCTTTAACCCACTACGCCATCAGACCTTACAAAAGAAGTAGATAGTTCGAGATATATATATATCTCAAACATCTCTACCTCCCGAAGGCACCAGATGAGTGAGGGGTCAGTCTGCAATTTTCGTCAAGCCACTGTCAATGTGAGAGAACTCGTGTCCAGCTTATAAGCCTATACTTGCATAAACCACAAGTGAAGATAAACAATCTTTGGACAACACCCACCAGTGGGACTCGAACCCAGAAAGCACAACTACCTTCCAGTAGCTGGCATAACTAGTATGCTTTAACCCACTACGCCATCAGACCTTACAAAAGAAGTAGATAGTTCGAGATATATATATATCTCAAACATCTCTACCTCCCGAAGGCACCAGATGAGTGAGGGGTCAGTCTGCAATTTTCGTCAAGCCACTGTCAATGTGAGAGAACTCGTGTCCAGCTTATAAGCCTATACTTGCATAAACCACAAGTGAAGATAAACAATCTTTGGACAACACCCACCAGTGGGACTCGAACCCAGAAAGCACAACTACCTTCCAGTAGCTGGCATAACTAGTATGCTTTAACCCACTACGCCATCAGACCTTACAAAAGAAGTAGATAGTTCGAGATATATATATATCTCAAACATCTCTACCTCCCGAAGGCACCAGATGAGTGAGGGGTCAGTCTGCAATTTTCGTCAAGCCACTGTCAATGTGAGAGAACTCGTGTCCAGCTTATAAGCCTATACTTGCATAAACCACAAGTGAAGATAAACAATCTTTGGACAACACCCACCAGTGGGACTCGAACCCAGAAAGCACAACTACCTTCCAGTAGCTGGCATAACTAGTATGCTTTAACCCACTACGCCATCAGACCTTACAAAAGAAGTAGATAGTTCGAGATATATATATATCTCAAACATCTCTACCTCCCGAAGGCACCAGATGAGTGAGGGGTCAGTCTGCAATTTTCGTCAAGCCACTGTCAATGTGAGAGAACTCGTGTCCAGCTTATAAGCCTATACTTGCATAAACCACAAGTGAAGATAAACAATCTTTGGACAACACCCACCAGTGGGACTCGAACCCAGAAAGCACAACTACCTTCCAGTAGCTGGCATAACTAGTATGCTTTAACCCACTACGCCATCAGACCTTACAAAAGAAGTAGATAGTTCGAGATATATATATATCTCAAACATCTCTACCTCCCGAAGGCACCAGATGAGTGAGGGGTCAGTCTGCAATTTTCGTCAAGCCACTGTCAATGTGAGAGAACTCGTGTCCAGCTTATAAGCCTATACTTGCATAAACCACAAGTGAAGATAAACAATCTTTGGACAACACCCACCAGTGGGACTCGAACCCAGAAAGCACAACTACCTTCCAGTAGCTGGCATAACTAGTATGCTTTAACCCACTACGCCATCAGACCTTACAAAAGAAGTAGATAGTTCGAGATATATATATATCTCAAACATCTCTACCTCCCGAAGGCACCAGATGAGTGAGGGGTCAGTCTGCAATTTTCGTCAAGCCACTGTCAATGTGAGAGAACTCGTGTCCAGCTTATAAGCCTATACTTGCATAAACCACAAGTGAAGATAAACAATCTTTGGACAACACCCACCAGTGGGACTCGAACCCAGAAAGCACAACTACCTTCCAGTAGCTGGCATAACTAGTATGCTTTAACCCACTATGCCATCAGACCTTACAAAAGAAGTAGATAGTTCGAGATATATATATATCTCAAACATCTCTACCTCCCGAAGGCACCAGATGAGTGAGGGGTCAGTCTGCAATTTTCGTCAAGCCACTGTCAATGTGAGAGAACTCGTGTCCAGCTTATAAGCCTATACTTGCATAAACCACAAGTGAAGATAAACAATCTTTGGACAACACCCACCAGTGGGACTCGAACCCAGAAAGCACAACTACCTTCCAGTAGCTGGCATAACTAGTATGCTTTAACCCACTACGCCATCAGACCTTACAAAAGAAGTAGATAGTTCGAGATATATATATATCTCAAACATCTCTACCTCCCGAAGGCACCAGATGAGTGAGGGGTCAGTCTGCAATTTTCGTCAAGCCACTGTCAATGTGAGAGAACTCGTGTCCAGCTTATAAGCCTATACTTGCATAAACCACAAGTGAAGATAAACAATCTTTGGACAACACCCACCAGTGGGACTCGAACCCAGAAAGCACAACTACCTTCCAGAAGCTGGCATAACTAGTATGCTTTAACCCACTACGCCATCAGACCTTACAAAAGAAGTAGATAGTTCGAGATATATATATATCTCAAACATCTCTACCTCCCGAAGGCACCAGATGAGTGAGGGGTCAGTCTGCAATTTTCGTCAAGCCACTGTCAATGTGAGAGAACTCGTGTCCAGCTTATAAGCCTATACTTGCATAAACCACAAGTGAAGATAAACAATCTTTGGACAACACCCACCAGTGGGACTCGAACCCAGAAAGCACAACTACCTTCCAGTAGCTGGCATAACTAGTATGCTTTAACCCACTACGCCATCAGACCTTACAAAAGAAGTAGATAGTTCGAGATATATATATATCTCAAACATCTCTACCTCCCGAAGGCACCAGATGAGTGAGGGGTCAGTCTGCAATTTTCGTCAAGCCACTGTCAATGTGAGAGAACTCGTGTCCAGCTTATAAGCCTATACTTGCATAAACCACAAGTGAAGATAAACAATCTTTGGACAACACCCACCAGTGGGACTCGAACCCAGAAAGCACAACTACCTTCCAGTAGCTGGCATAACTAGTATGCTTTAACCCACTACGCCATCAGACCTTACAAAAGAAGTAGATAGTTCGAGATATATATATATCTCAAACATCTCTACCTCCCGAAGGCACCAGATGAGTGAGGGGTCAGTCTGCAATTTTCGTCAAGCCACTGTCAATGTGAGAGAACTCGTGTCCAGCTTATAAGCCTATACTTGCATAAACCACAAGTGAAGATAAACAATCTTTGGACAACACCCACCAGTGGGACTCGAACCCAGAAAGCACAACTACCTTCCAGTAGCTGGCATAACTAGTATGCTTTAACCCACTACGCCATCAGACCTTACAAAAGAAGTAGATAGTTCGAGATATATATATATCTCAAACATCTCTACCTCCCGAAGGCACCAGATGAGTGAGGGGTCAGTCTGCAATTTTCGTCAAGCCACTGTCAATGTGAGAGAACTCGTGTCCAGCTTATAAGCCTATACTTGCATAAACCACAAGTGAAGATAAACAATCTTTGGACAACACCCACCAGTGGGACTCGAACCCAGAAAGCACAACTACCTTCCAGTAGCTGGCATAACTAGTATGCTTTAACCCACTACGCCATCAGACCTTACAAAAGAAGTAGATAGTTCGAGATATATATATATCTCAAACATCTCTACCTCCCGAAGGCACCAGATGAGTGAGGGGTCAGTCTGCAATTTTCGTCAAGCCACTGTCAATGTGAGAGAACTCGTGTCCAGCGTATAAGCCTATAAGCTTTATGGTTTATGCAAGTATAGGCTTATAAGCTGGACACGAGTTCTCTCACATTGACAGTGGCTTGACGAAAATTGCAGACTGACCCCTCACTCATCTGGTGCCTTCGGGAGGTAGAGATGTTTGAGATATATATATATCTCGAACTATCTACTTCTTTTGTAAGGTCTGATGGCGTAGTGGGTTAAAGCATACTAGTTATGCCAGCTACTGGAAGGTAGTTGTGCTTTCTGGGTTCGAGTCCCACTGGTGGGTGTTGTCCAAAGATTGTTTATCTTCACTTGTGGTTTATGCAAGTATAGGCTTATAAGCTGGACACGAGTTCTCTCACATTGACAGTGGCTTGACGAAAATTGCAGACTGACCCCTCACTCATCTGGTGCCTTCGGGAGGTAGAGATGTTTGAGATAAATATATATCTCGAACTATCTACTTCTTTTGTAAGGTCTGATGGCGTAGTGGGTTAAAGCATACTAGTTATGCCAGCTACTGGAAGGTAGTTGTGCTTTCTGGGTTCGAGTCCCACTGGTGGGTGTTGTCCAAAGATTGTTTATCTTCACTTGTGGTTTATGCAAGTATAGGCTTATAAGCTGGACACGAGTTCTCTCACATTGACAGTGGCTTGACGAAAATTGCAGACTGACCCCTCACTCATCTGGTGCCTTCGGGAGGTAGAGATGTTTGAGATATATATATATCTCGAACTATCTACTTCTTTTGTAAGGTCTGATGGCGTAGTGGGTTAAAGCATACTAGTTATGCCAGCTACTGGAAGGTAGTTGTGCTTTCTGGGTTCGAGTCCCACTGGTGGGTGTTGTCCAAAGATTGTTTATCTTCACTTGTGGTTTATGCAAGTATAGGCTTATAAGCTGGACACGAGTTCTCTCACATTGACAGTGGCTTGACGAAAATTGCAGACTGACCCCTCACTCATCTGGTGCCTTCGGGAGGTAGAGATGTTTGAGATATATATATATCTCGAACTATCTACTTCTTTTGTAAGGTCTGATGGCGTAGTGGGTTAAAGCATACTAGTTATGCCAGCTACTGGAAGGTAGTTGTGCTTTCTGGGTTCGAGTCCCACTGGTGGGTGTTGTCCAAAGATTGTTTATATATATATATATATCTATAAATGTGTACAATGAAAATCAGCATGTGAATGCAATAACATATATCAGCATAAATGTTCCTTGCTACACCGCAATGATCAATCGATCACCCTATCAGTCCTAGAACGCATACATCTGTAGGTAATCCATCCTACGACTGTAACTCTAAACTTCAGTATAAAACACTCCTTGACATAAGAATGCCAACAATCACTCACCTCTCACTGCGTCTTGCACGCTAATGACAACCAAACACTATCAACTCCCTACAAGTAATCCACCAGAACTTCCCTTCCACCTCTGGAAGTTCACTACCCTGATATCTTCAGGTTCTTCCGGGCTTCACTACCAGGATCCTCTGCAGCTCCTCTAGGCTGCTATCATGAAGTTTCCTTGAGCAACTACGGTGCTTCACCCTTCTGCTAGGGTCCTCCACAGCTTTCTTGGCTGCTACACCATGAAGTTTCCTCGAGCAACTATGGTGCTTCACCACCTCTACAGAAGCACGTGACACTCCTCTTCACTGCTTCTTCTCACAGCTCGAGGCCCTCGCCTCCACTACCTTGGAGTCTCCTCAATTACTTCATCTGTGCTGGCTTCGAAGTTCTCAGCAACTTCTTCCCCAAAGACAAACCTGCAACCCATCGACACTCCAATAAAATTGTTTCCCCTTTAACACACAAAACAAAAATATTCACACAATATGTTTGCCTCAAACCTCTATCTGTCCTCTACATACAGTGAGAGTGGACTCCCCCGTTTTGGGCGGGTCCATACTCCACCTCACCTGGCGGGTGTGAGTCACGCTGGGAGGGTCCTTCGCCGTCAGGAGCCGGGCTCCCTCAGTTGCCTTCCAGCGCTCAGAGGGGACAGATGTCGCACCGTGTTCTTCCCTCTCCACTCTCTTATTTCAAGCCTTCTGCCTTATTAAAACATGTCTAACTTATCAATAAACATTGCTACTGTCGCTGGGCACACGACCAACTACAAGCAATCACTATGAACTGGCGTATATGGTGCTTACCACAGATTATCTGGTCGAGGGCGCTCCTCCCTCTGACGAAGCTTGGTCAGGGCGCTGCCACGGCCCACAATAATGCCTCTGGGCGATTTAATACTCTCCTCTTCGACCAGGACTTGAGACCACAACGTTCCCAGCTCAGTTCCACAGCTAGCACGTCTACACACTTCTCTTCTCTTGGAGATATATCACTAGGGGTTCCCTTCTGACGGGAGCTCAACGGAGCGCGGCTTTCCCCCTGCGATGTCTGGCCTCAAGTGAGGTCAAAGCCCTCCAGAAACGAGCCTCACGCCTCCAGCAAAATGTCCACATCTCCTAGCCAGTCATTTATCTGTTTTCTTCTTCACTGCCTATAATCTTAAATTGTTCATCATATCCAAGCAACTATTTTACATATGGGTTATCACCTCAATATTTGCTAGACCTTCTAGTTAGGTCAGGCTTGCTGAATAACTCTCAAGGAGGGAGACTCATTTCTCCTGCAGGCTGAGATCATAACACCCACACACACTGAACTGAGGACCGTCGTGACCCCAGTGGGTAGGTGACCCCACGAACACGGACCTGAGGACCGTCGTGACCCCAGCGGGTTGGTGACCCCACACACACTGACCTGAGGACCGTCGTGACCCCAGCGGGTGGGTGACCCAACACACTGACCTGAAGACCGTTGTGACCCCAGCGGGTGGGTGACCCAACACACTGACCTGAAGACCGTTGTGACCCCAGCGGGTGGGTGACCCACACACACTGATCTGAGGACCGTCGTGACCCCATCTGGTGAACCAACACACACAGACCTGAGGACCATCGTGACCCCAGCGGGTGACCCCACACACTGACCTGAGGACCGTCGTGACCCCAGCGGGTGGGTGACCCCACACACACTGACCTGAGGACCGTCGTGACCCCAGCGGGTGGGTGACCCAACACACTGACCTGAAGACCGTTGTGACCGCAGCAGGTGAGTGACCCCACACACACTGATCTGAGGACCGTCGTGACCCCAGCGGGTGACCCCACACACACTGACCTGAGGACCGTCGTGACCCCAGCGAGTGGGTCACCCCACACACTGACCTGAGGACCGTCGTGACCCCAGCGGGTGGGTGACCCCCACACACACTGACCTGAAGACCGTCGTGACCCCAGCAGGTGACCCCACACACACTGACCTGAGGACCGTCGTGACCCCAGCGGGTGACCCCACACACACTGATCTGAGGACCGTCGTGACCCCAGTGGGTGGGTGACCCCGCACACACTGACCTGAAAACCGTCGTCACCCCAGTGGGTAGGTGACCCCACGAACACGGACCTGAGGACTGTCGTGACCCAAGCGGGTGACCCCACACACACTGACCTGAGGACCGTCGTGACCCCAGCGGGTGACCCCACACACACTGACCTGAGGACCGTTGTGACCCCAGCGGGTGACCCCACACACACTCACCTGAGGACCGTCATGACCCCAGCGGGTGGGTGACCCCACACACACTGATCTGAGGACCGTCGTGACCTCAGCGGGTGGGTGACCCCACACACACTGACCTGAGGACCATCGTGACCCTAGCGAGTTTGTGACCCCACACACTGACCTGGGGACCGTCGTGACCCCAGCAGGTGGGTCACCCCACACACTGACCTGAGGACCGTCGTGACCCCAGTGGGTGGGTGACCCCACACACACTCACCTGAGGAAAGTCGTAACCCCAGCGGGTGGTTGACCCCACATACACTCACCTGAGGACCGTTGTGACCCCAGCGGGTGACCCCACACACACTGATCTAAGGACCGTCGTGACCCCAGCGGGTGACCCCACACACACTGACCTGAAGACCATCCTGACCCCAGCGGGTGTGTGACCCAACACACTGACCTGAAGACCGTTGTGACCCCAGCGGGTGGGTGACCCACACACACACTGATCTAAGGACCGTCGTGACCCCATCGGGTGAACCAACACACACTGACCTGAGGACCATCGTGACCCCAGCGGGTGACCCCACACACTGACCTGAGGACCGTCGTGACCCAAGCGGGTGGGTGACCCCACACACACTGACCTGAGGATCGTCGTGACCCTAGCGGGTGATCCCACACTGACCTGAGGACCGCCGTGACCTCAGCTGGTGACCCCACACATTGACCTGAGGACCGCAATGACCCCAGCTGGTGACCCCTCACACTGACCTAAGGACCGCCGTGACCCCACACACTGACCTGAGGACCGTCGTGACCCCGGCGGGTGACCCCACACACTGACCTGAGGACCATCGTGACCCCAGCGGGTGACCCCACACTGACCTAAGGACCGTCGTGAACCCAGCGGGTGACCCCACACACTGACCTGAGGACCGTCGTGACCCCGGCGGGTGACCCCACACACTGACCTGAGGACCATCGTGACCCCAGCGGGTGACCCCACACTGACCTAAGGACCGTCGTGAACCCAGCGGGTGGGTGACCCCACACACTGACCTGAGGACCATCGTGACCCCAGCGGGTGACCCCACACTGACCTAAGGACCGTCGTGAACCCAGCGGGTGGGTGACCCCACACACGCAGTGTTCCCACAGGACTATTATGTTATGAGGAAAGAGAGGGAAGGAAGTGGTGGGGATGGTGTAGCTCTGCTGGTAAGAAAAGGCTGGGATTTTGAGGAGATGGATATTCAGGGCTGTGAAGGTTTCAGTGACTACATAGCAGGTACCGTAACAAATGGAGGGAAAAAAATTATAGTCGTAGTCATATATAATCCACCACCAAATGACAGAAGGCCCAGACAGGAATATGATAGAAACAACATGGCCACCATTAACATAATAGAGAGAGCAGCTTCTGTTGCTAGCAGGAATGGATCTGGACTACTAATTATGGGAGACTTCAACCAAGGGAAGATAGATTGGAAGAACAGAGACCCACATGGAGGACCAGAAACATGGAGATCTAAGCTGCTGGACGTGGCGACAAGAAACTTTCTAAGCCAGCACATCACAGAACCAACAAGAATGAGAGGAGAAGATGAACCAGCAATGCTTGATTTGATATTTACCCTAAATGAGTGGGATATAAGAGAAGTTAAGATGGAAGCGCCCTTGGGAATGAGTGACCACAGTGTATTGAACTGTGAGTACCTCGTAGAGCTAGGACTTATCTCCCCCAAAAAAGAACTAGGAATCAAAAGGCTGGCATACCGAAAGGGAAATTATGAACAGATGAGAAGTTTCCTAAGTGAAATACCTTGGGACACAGACCTCAGAGATAAGTCCGTACAGGGTATGATGGACTATGTTACCCAAAAGTGTCAGGAGGTAGTAAACAGGTTCATCCCGGCCCAAAGGGAAAAATCCGAGAAGCAACAGAAGAATCCATGGTATAATAGGGCATGTATGGAAGCGAAGAAACTGAACAAAAGGGCGTGGAGGAACTTCCGGAATAACAGAACACCAGAAAGCAGAGAGAGATACCAGAGAACCAGGAATGAGTACGTCAGGGTGAGAAGAGAAGCAGAGAAAAGTTTTGAAAATGATATAGCAAACAAAGCCAAGACCGAACCAAAGCTACTCCACAGTCACATCAGAAGGAAAACAACAGTGAAAGAACAGGTATTGAAACTTCGAACAGGCGAGGACAGGTATACAGAGAATGACAGAGAGGTGTGTGAAGAACTCAACAAGAGGTTCCAGGAGGTCTTCACAATAGAACAAGGTGAGGTCACTGTGCTAGGAGAAAGGGAGGTAAACCAGGCGGCCTTGGAAGGGTTCGAAATTACGAGAGAGGAGGTCAAGAGACACCTGCTGGATCTGGATGTTACAAAGGCTGTTGGTCCAGATGGGATCTCACCATGGATACTGAAAGAGTGTGCAGAGGCACTTTGCTTGCCACTCTCCATAGTGTATAGTAAGTCACTGGAGACGGGAGACCTACCAGAAATATGGAAGACGGCGAATGTGATCCCAATATACAAAAAGGGCGACAGGCAAGAGGCATTGAACTACAGGCCAGTGACCTTGACTTTTATACCATGCAAGGTGATGGAGAAGATCGTGAGAAAAAACCTGGTAACACATCTGGAGAGAAGGGACTTCGTGACAAATCGCCAACATGGGTTCAGGGAGGGTAAATCTTGCCTTACAGGCTTGATAGAATTCTACGATCAGGTGCCACAGATTAAGCAAGAAAGAGAGGGCTGGGCGGACTGCATTTTCCTGGATTGTCGGAAAGCCTTTGACACAGTACCGCATAAGAGGCTGGTACAAAAGCTGGAGAGACAGGCAGGTGTAGCTGGTAAGGTGCTCCAGTGGATAAGGGAGTATCTAAGCAATAGGAAGCAGAGAGCTACGGTGAGGGGTGAGACCTCCGATTGGCGTGAAGTCACCAGTGGAGTCCCACAGGGCTCTGTACTCGGTCCTATCTTGTTTCTGATATATGTAAATGATCTCCCAGAGGGTATCGATTAATTTCTCTCAATGTTTGCGGACGATACTAAAATTATGAGAAGGATTAAAACAGAAGAGGACTGTTTGAGGCTTCAAGAAGACCTAGACAAGCTGAAGGAATGGTCGAACAAATGGTTGTTAGAGTTTAACCCAACCAAATGTAATGTAATGAAGATAGGTGTAGGGAGCAGGAGGCCAGATACAAGGTATCATCTGAGAGAGGAAATTCTTCAGGAGTCAGAGAAGGAAAAAGACTTGGGGGTTGATATCACGCCAGACCTGTCTCCTGCAGCACATATCAAGCGGATAACATCAGCGGTATATGCCAGGCTGGCCAACATATGAACGGCATTCAGAAACTTGTGTAAAGAATCATTCAGAACTTTGTATACCACATATGTCAGGCCAGTCCTGGAGTATGCAGCCCCAGCATGGAGTCCATATCTAGTCAACGATAAAACTAAACTGGAAAAGGTTCAAAGGTTTGCCACCAGACTAGTACCCGAGCTGAGAGGTATGAGCTACGAGGAGAGACTACGGGAATTAAACCTCACTTCGCTGGAAGACAGAAGAGTTAGGGGGGACATGATCACCACATTCAAGATTCTGAAGGGAATTGATAGGGTAGATAAAGACAGTCTATTTAACACAAGGGGAACATGCACAAGGGGACACAGGTGGAAACTGAGTGCCCAAATGAGCCACAGAGATATTAGAAGGTACTTTTTTAGTGTCAGAGTGGTTGACAAATAAATGCATTAGGAAGTGATGTGGTGGAGGCTGACTCCATACACAGTTTCAAGTGTAGATATGATAGAGCCCAATAGGCTCAGGAATCTGTACACCTGTTGATTGACGGTTGAGAGACGGGACCAAAGAGCCAGAGCTCAACCCCCGCAAACACAACTAGGTGAGTACACTGACCTGTGGACCGTCGTGACCCCAGCGGGTGACCCCACACACACTGACCTGAGGACCGTCGTAACCCCAGCGGGTGGGTGACCCCATACACACTGACCTGAGGACCGTCGTGACCCCAGCGGGTGACCCTACACAAACTGGCCTGAGGACCGTCGTGACCCCAGCGGGTGAGTGACCCCACACACACTGACCTGAGGACCGTCGTGACCCCAGCGGGTGACCCCACACACACTGACCTGAGGACCGTCGTAACCCCAGCGGGTGGGTGACCCCACACACACTGACCTGAGGACCGTCGTGACCCCAGCGGGTGACCCTACACAAACTGGCCTGAGGACCGTCGTGACCCCAGCGGGTGGGTGACCCCACACACACTGACCTGAGGACCGTCGTAACCCCAGCGGGTGGGTGACCCCACACACACTGACCTGAGGACCGTCGTGACCCCAGCGGGTGACCCTACACAAACTGGCCTGAGGACCGTCGTGACCCCAGCGGGTGACCCCACACACACTGACCTGAGGACCGTCGTAACCCCAGCGGGTGACCCCACACACACTGACCTGAGGACCATCGTGACCCCAGCGGGTGGGTGACCCCACACACTGACCTGAGGACCGTCGTGACCCCAGCGGGTGACCCTACACAAACTGGCCTGAGGAACGTCGTGACCCCAGCGGGTGGGTGACCCCACACACTGACCTGAGGACCGTCGTGGCCCCAGCGGGTGACCCTACACAAACTGGCCTGAGGACCGTCGTGACCCCAGCAGGTGGGTGACCCCACACACACTGACCTGAGGACCGTCGTGACCCCAGCGGGTGACCCCACACACACTGACCTGAGGACCGTCGTGACCCCAGCGGGTAGGTGACCGCACACACTGACCTGAGGACCGTCGTGACCCCAGCGGGTGACCCTACACAAACTGGCCTGAGGACCGTCGTGACCCCAGCGGGTGGGTGACCCCACACACACTGACCTGAGGACCGTCGTGACCCCAGCGGGTGACCCTACACAAACTGGCCTGAGGACCGTCGTGACCCCAGCGGGTGACCCCACACACACTGACCTGAGGACCGTCGTGACCCCAGCGGGTGGGTGACCCCACACACTGACCTGAGGACCGTCGTGACCCCAGCGGGTGACCCTACACAAACTGGCCTGATGACCGTCGTGACCCCAGCGGGTGGGTGACCCCACACACACTGACCTGAGGACCATCGTAACCCCAGCGGGTGACCCCACACACACTGACCTGAGGACCGTCGTGACCCCAGCGGGTGACCCTACACAAACTGGCCTGAGGACCGTCGTGACCCCAGCGGGTGGGTGACCCCACACACACTGACCTGAGGACCGTCGTGACCCCAGCGGGTGACCCCACACACACTGACCTGAGGACCGCCGGGACCCCAGCGGGTGACCCCACACAAACTGGCCTGAAGACCGTCGTGACCCCAGCGGGTGGGTGACCCCACACACACTGACCTGAGGACCGTCGTAACCCCGGCCCAGCGGGTGACCCCACACACACTGACCTGAGGACCGTCGTGACCCCAGCGGGTGGGTGACCCCACACGCATTGACCTGAGGACCGTCGTGACCCCAGTGGGTGGGTGACCCCACACACTGACCTGAGGACCGTCGTGACCCCAGCGGGTGGGTGACCCCACACACACTGACCTGAGGACCGTCGTGACCTCAGCGGGCGGGTGACCCCACACACACTGACCTGAGGACCGTCATGACCCCAGCGGGTGACCCCATACTGACCTGAGGACCGTCGTGACCCCAGCGGGTGACCCCACATACACTGACCTGAGGACCGTCATGACCCCAGCGGGTGACCACATACTGACCTGAGGACCGTCGTGACCCCAGCGGGTGACCCCACACACACTGATCTGAGGACCGTCGTGACCCCAGCGGGTGGGTGACCCCACACACACTGACCTGAGGACCGTCGTGACCTCAGCGGGTGGGTGACCCCACACACACTGACCTGAGGACCGTCGTGACCCCAGCGGGTGGGTGACCCCACACACACTGACCTGAGGACCGTCAGGACCCCAGCGGGTGACCCCATACTGACCTGAGGACGGTCGTGACCCCAGCGGGTGACCCCACACACACAGACATGAGGACCGTCGTGACCCCAGCGGGTGGGTGACCCCACACACACTGACCTGAGGACCGTCGTGACCCCAGCGGGTGACCCCACACACACTGACCTGAGGACCGTCGAGACCCCAGCGGGTGAACCCACACACACTAACCTGAGGACCGTCGTGACCCCAGCGGGTGACCCCACACACACTGACCAGAGGACCGTCGTGACCCCAGCGTGTGGGTGACCCCCACACACACTGACCTGAGGACCGTCGTGACCCCAGCGGGTAACCCCACACACACTGATCTGAGGACCGTCGTGACCCCAGCGGGTGGGTGACCCCACACACACTGACCTGAGGACCGTCGTGACCCCAGCGGGTAACCCCACACACACTGACCTGAGGACCGTCGTGACCCCAGCGGGTGACCCCACACTCACTGACCAGAGGACCGTCGTGACCCCAGCGGGTGACCCCAGAAACACTGACCTGAGGACCGTCGTGACCCCAGCGGGTGGGTGACCCCAAACACACCGATCTGAGAACCGTCGTGACCCAAGTTGGTGACCCAACACACACTGACCTGAGGACCGTCGTGACCCCAGCGGGTGACCCCATACTGACCTGAGGACGGTCGTGACCCCAGCGGGTGACCCCACACACACAGACATGAGGACCGTCGTGACCCCAGCGGGTGGGTGACCCCACACACACTGACCTGAGGACCGTCGTGACCCCAGCGGGTGACCCCACACACACTGACCTGAGGACCGTCGAGACCCCAGCGGGTGAACCCACACACACTAACCTGAGGACCGTCGTGACCCCAGCGGGTGACCCCACACACACGGACCAGAGGACCGTCGTGACCCCAGCGTGTGGGTGACCCCCACACACACTGACCTGAGGACCGTCGTGACCCCAGCGGGTAACCCCACACACACTGATCTGAGGACCGTCGTGACCCCAGCGGGTGGGTGACCCCACACACACTGACCTGAGGACCGTCGTGACCCCAGCGGGTAACCCCACACACACTGACCTGAGGACCGTCGTGACCCCAGCGGGTGACCCCACACTCACTGACCAGAGGACCGTCGTGACCCCAGCGGGTGACCCCAGAAACACTGACCTGAGGACCGTCGTGACCCCAGCGGGTGGGTGACCCCAAACACACCGATCTGAGAACCGTCGTGACCCCAGTTGGTGACCCAACACACACTGACCTGAGGACCGTCGTGACCCCAGCGGGTGACCCCACACACACTGATCTGAGGACCGTCGTGACCCCAGCCGGTGGGTGACCCCACACACACTGATCTGAGAACCGTCGTGACCCCAGCATGTGGGTGACCCCACACACTGACCTGGGGACCGTCGTGACCCCAGTGGGTGGGTGACCCCACACACTGACCTGAGGACCGTCGTGACCCCAGCGGGTGGGTGACCCCACACACACTGACCTGAGGACCGTCGTGACCTCAGCGGGCGGGTGACCCCACACACACTGACCTGAGGACCGTCATGACCCCAGCGGGTGACCCCATACTGACCTGAGGACCGTCGTGACCCCAGCGGGTGACCCCACATACACTGACCTGAGGACCGTCATGACCCCAGCGGGTGACCCCATACTGACCTGAGGACCGTCGTGACCCCAGCGGGTGACCCCACACACACTGATCTGAGGACCGTCGTGACCCCAGCGGGTGGGTGACCCCACACACACTGACCTGAGGACCGTCGTGACCCCAGCGGGTGACCCCACACACACTGACCTGAGGACCGTCGAGACCCCAGCGGGTGAACCCACACACACTAACCTGAGGACCGTCGTGACCCCAGCGGGTGACCCCACACACACGGACCAGAGGACCGTCGTGACCCCAGCGGGTGGGTGACCCCCACACACACTGACCTGAGGACCGTCGTGACCCCAGCGGGTAACCCCACACACACTGATCTGAGGACCGTCGTGACCCCAGCGGGTGGGTGACCCCACACACACTGACCTGAGGACCGTCGTGACCCCAGCGGGTAACCCCACACACACTGACCTGAGGACCGTCGTGACCCCAGCGGGTGACCCCACACTCACTGACCAGAGGACCGTCGTGACCCCAGCGGGTGACCCCAGAAACACTGACCTGAGGACCGTCGTGACCCCAGCGGGTGGGTGACCCCAAACACACTGATCTGAGAACCGTCGTGACCCCAGTTGGTGACCCCACACACACTGACCTGAGGACCGTCGTGACCCCAGCGGGTGACCCCACACACACTGATCTGAGGACCGTCGTGACCCCAGCGGGTGGGTGACCCCACACACACTGATCTGAGAACCGTCGTGACCCCAGCATGTGGGTGACCCCACACACTGACCTGGGGACCATCGTGACCCCAGCAGGTGGGTCAACCCACACACACTGACCAGAGGACCGTAGTGACCCCAGCGAGTTGGTGACCCCACACACACTGACATAAGGACCGTCGTGACCCCAGTGGGTGGGTGACCCCACACACTCTGACCTGAGGACCGTCGTGACCCCAGCGAGTGGGTCACCCCACACACTGACCTGAGGACCGTCGTGACCCCAGTGGGTGGGTGACCCCACACACACTGACCTGAAGAAAGTCGTAACCCCAGCGGGTGGATGACCCCACACACACTGACATGAGGACCGTCGTGAAACCCCAGCGGGTGACCCCACACGCACTGACCTGAGGACCGTCGTGACCCCAGCGGGTGACCCCACACACACTGACCTGAGAACCGTCGTGACCCAAGCGGGTAGGTCAACCCACACAAACTGACCTGAAGACCGTCGTGACCCCAGCGGGTGGGTGACCCCACACACACTGACCTGAGGACCGTCGTGAAACCCCAGCGGGTGACCCCACACATTGACCTGAGGACCATCGTGACCCCGGCAGGTGACCCCACACACTGACTTGAAGACCGTCGTGACCCCAGCGGGTGACCCCACACACTGTCCTGAGGACCGCCGTGACCCCACACACTGACCTGAGGACCGCCGTGACCCCACACACTGACCTGAGGACCGCCGTGACCCCACACACTGACCTGAGGACCGCCGTGACCTCAGCTGGTGACCCCACACATTGACCTGAGGACCGCCATGACCCTAGCTGGTGACCCCTCACACTGACTTGCGGACCGCCGTGACCCCAGCGGGTGACCCCACACACTGACCTGAGGACCGCCGTGACCCCAGCGAGTGACCCCACACACACTGACCTGAGGACCGCCGTGACCCCAGCGGGTGACCCCACACACTCTGACCTGAGGACCGCCGTGACCCCAGCGGGTGACCCCACACACACTGACCTGAGGACCGCCGTGACCCCAGCGGGTGACCCCACACACTGACCTGAGGACAATCCTGACCCCAGCGGGTGACTCCACACTCTGACCTGAGGACCGCCGTGACCCCAGCGGGTGACCCCACACCCTGACCTGAGGACCATCGTGACCTCACACACTGACCTGAGGACTGCCGTGACCCCAGCGGGTGACCCCACACACTGACCTGAGGACCATCGTGACCCCACACACTGACCTGAGGACCGCCGTGACCCCATCGGGTGACCCCCACACTGACCTGAGGACCATCGTGACCCCAGCGGGTGACCCCCCACACTGACCTGAGGACCGTCGTGACCCCAGCGGGTGACCCCACACTGTCCATGGCTCTTCCTTATTAATAAAGTCCTCTACCAGGTAATTTATATACAGGTAATTGTAAATAATACCAGCAAATACCTGCACTAATAACCAGAAGTAATAAACTTCTGTTAAAGTTTGACATAATACCTCGCCCTAATAAGCTCTAGTAATAACACATCATAATAACCTGACGCAACAACGTACAGAAATAACATCAAAGTTACTTCTGCACGTAATATCTTGCAGGAACAATAAAACTCAGAAGCCTGTTGTAACACCCTGTATAACAACTTCCTCATTACTCCGTGCACCAGTAACCTGCCTTAACTAGCCTCACGTAACAACTTCCAGAAATAACCTCTCCCTAATATTCTGGTGTAACCAGCCTCAACAACCAGCCTGTGTTGATCAGACTTAACAATCAGTTGTAAAACTTCTCAAGTGACCTGTTATAATAACCCGCCTCACCAATGTCAGTCACCATCAATATCAATAAACAGCCAAGATATCAACCTGCTGTTATAACTTGAACTAAAACCCAACAATAATACCGTAATGTAATAATAACCTGTACCCACACTTACCACACAGTACCAGAGGGGTACCCACACTTACCACTCAGTACCAGAGGGGTACCCACACTTACCACTCAGTACCAGAGGGGTACCCACACTTACCACTCAGTACCAGAGAGGGTACCCACACTTACCACACAGTACCAGAGGGGTACCCACACTTACCACTCAGTACCAGAGGGGTACCCACACTTACCACTCAGTACCAGAGGGGTACCCACACTTACCACTCAGTACCAGAGGGGTACCCACACTTACCACTCAGTACCAGAGGGGTACCCACACTTACCACTCAGTACCAGAGGGGTACCCACACTTACCACTCAGTACCAGAGGGGTACCCACACTTACCACTCAGTACCAGAGGGGTACCCACACTTACCACTCAGTACCAGAGGGGTACCCACACTTACCACTCAGTACCAGAGGTGTACCCACACTTACCACTCAGTACCAGAGGGGTACCCACACTTACCACTCAGTACCAGAGGGGTACCCACACTTACCACTCAGTACCAGAGGTGTACCCACACTTACACCTACCACTCAGTACCAGAGGGGTACCCACACTTACCACTCAGTACCAGAGGGGTACCCACACTTACCACTCAGTACCAGAGGTGTACCCACACTTACCACTCAGTACCAGAGTACCCACACTTACCACTCAGTACCAGAGGGGTACCCACACTTACCACTCAGTACCAGAGGGTACCCACACTTACCACTCAGTACCAGAGGGGTACCCACACTTACCACTCAGTACCAGAGGGGTACCCACACTTACCACTCAGTACCAGAGGGGTACCCACACTTACCACTCAGTACCAGTACCAGGGTACCCACACTTACCACTCAGTACCAGAGGGGTACCCACACTTACCACTCAGTACCAGAGGGGTACCCACACTTACCACTCAGTACCAGAGGGTACCCACACTTACCACTCAGTACCAGAGGGGTACCCACACTTACCACTCAGTACCAGAGGGGTACCCACACTTACCACTCAGTACCAGAGGTGTACCCACACTTACCACTCAGTACCAGAGGGGTACCCACACTTACCACTCAGTACCAGAGGGGTACCCACACTTACCACTCAGTACCAGAGGTGTACCCACACTTACCACTCAGTACCAGAGGGGTACCCACACTTACCACTCAGTACCAGAGGGGTACCCACACTTACCACTCAGTACCAGAGGGTACCCACACTTACCACTCAGTACCAGAGGTGTACCCACACTTACCACTCAGTACCAGAGGGGTACCCACACTTACCACTCAGTACCAGAGTACCAGAGGTGGTACCTACCACTCAGTACCAGAGGTGTACACCAGAGGTGTACCACACACTCAGTACCACTCAGTACCAGAGGTGTACCCACACTTACCACTCAGTACCAGAGGGGTACCCACACTTACCACTCAGTACCAGAGGTGTACCCACACTTACCACTCAGTACCAGAGGTGTACCCACACTTACCACTCAGTACCAGAGGTGTACCCACACTTACCACTCAGTACCAGAGGTGTACCCACACTTACCACTCAGTACCAGAGGGGTACCCACACTTACCACTCAGTACCAGAGGGGTACCCACACTTACCACTCAGTACCAGAGGTGTACCCACACTTATCACTCAGTACCAGAGGGGTACCCACACTTACCACTCAGTACCAGAGGGGTACCCACACTTACCACTCAGTACCAGAGGGGTACCCACACTTACCACTCAGTACCAGAGGTGTACCCACACTTATCACTCAGTACCAGAGGGGTACCCACACTTACCACTCAGTACCAGAGGGGTACCCACACTTACCACTCAGTACCAGAGGGGTACCCACACTTACCACTCAGTACCAGAGGTGTACCCACACTTACCACTCAGTACCAGAGGTGTACCCACACTTACCACTCAGTACCAGAGGGGTACCCACACTTACCACTCAGTACCAGAGGGGTACCCACACTTACCACTCAGTACCAGAGGGGTACCCACACTTACCACTCAGTACCAGAGGGGTACCCACACTTACCACTCAGTACCAGAGGTGTACCCACACTTACCACTCAGTACCAGAGGGGTACCCACACTTACCACTCAGTACCAGAGGGGTACCCACAGTACAGAGGGGTACCACTCAGTACCAGAGAGGTGTACCCACACTTACCACTCAGTACCAGAGGTGTACCCACACTTACCACTCAGTACCAGAGGGGTACCCACACTTACCACTCAGTACCAGAGGGGTACCCACACTTACCACTCAGTACCAGAGGGTGTACCCACACTTACCACTCAGTACCAGAGGGGTACCCACACTTACCACAGTACCAGTACCAGAGAGGTGTACCCACACTTACCACTCAGTACCAGAGGGGTACCCACACTTACCACTCAGTACCAGAGGGGTACCCACACTTACCACTCAGTACCAGAGGGGTACCCACACTTACCACTCAGTACCAGAGGGGTACCCACACTTACCACTCAGTACCAGAGTACCAGAGGGTACCCACACTTACCACTCAGTACCAGAGGGGTACCCACACTTACCACTCAGTACCAGAGGGGTACCCACACTTACCACTCAGTACCAGAGGGGTACCCACACTTACCACTCAGTACCAGAGGGGTACCCACACTTACCACTCAGTACCAGAGGGGTACCCACACTTACCACTCAGTACCAGAGGGGTACCCACACTTACCACTCAGTACCAGAGGGGTACCCACACTTACCACTCAGTACCAGAGGTGTACCCACACTTACTCACTCAGTACCAGAGGTGTACCCACACTTACCACTCAGTACCAGAGGTGTACCCACACTTACCACTCAGTACCAGAGGGGTACCCACACTTACCACTCAGTACCAGAGGTGTACCCACACTTACCACTCAGTACCAGAGGTGTACCCACACTTACCACTCAGTACCAGAGGGGTACCCACACTTACCCACACACTCAGTACCAGAGGGGTACCCACACTTACCACTCAGTACCAGAGGGGTACCCACACTCAGTACCAGAGGGGTACCCACACTTACACTCAGTACCAGAGGTGTACCCACACTTACCACTCAGTACCAGAGGGTACCCACACTTACCACTCAGTACAGAGGTGTACCCAGAGGGGTACCCACACTTACCACTCAGTACCAGAGGGGTACCCACACTTACCACTCAGTACCAGAGGGGTACCCACACTTACCACTCAGTACCAGAGGGGTACCCACACTTACCACTCAGTACCAGAGGTGTACCCACACTTACCACTCAGTACCAGAGGTGTACCCACACTTACCACTCAGTACCAGAGGTGTACCAGAGGTGTACCCACACTTACCACTCAGTACCAGAGGTGTACCCACACTTACCACACAGTACCAGAGGGGTACCCACACTTATCACTCAGTACCAGAGGGGTACCCACACTTACCACTCAGTACCAGAGGGGTACCCACACTTACCACTCAGTACCAGAGGTGTACCCACACTTACCACTCAGTAGGTGTACCCACACTTCAGTACCAGAGGGGTACCCACACTTACCACTCAGTACCAGAGGGGTACCCACACTTACCACTCAGTACCAGAGGGGTACCCACACTTACCACTCAGTACCAGAGGGGTACCCACACTTACCACTCAGTACCAGAGGGGTACCCACACTTACCACTCAGTACCAGGTGTACCCCACACTTACCACTCAGTACCAGAGGGTACCCACACTTACCACTCAGTACCAGAGGTGTACCCACACTTACCACTCAGTACCAGAGGGGTACCCACACTTACCACTCAGTACCAGAGGTACCCACACTTACCACTCAGTACCAGGTGTACCCACACTTACCACTCAGTACCAGAGGTGTACCCACACTTACCACTCAGTACCAGAGGGGTACCCACACTTACCACTCAGTACCAGAGGGGTACCCACACTTACCACTCAGTACCAGAGTACCAGAGGGGTACCCACACTTACCACTCAGTACCAGAGGGGTACCCACACTTACCACTCAGTACCAGAGGGGTACCCACACTTACCACTCAGTACCAGAGGGGTACCCACACTTACCACTCAGTACCAGAGGGGTACCCACACTTACCACTCAGTACCAGAGGGGTACCCACACTTACCACTCAGTACCAGAGGGGTACCCACACTTACCACTCAGTACCAGAGGGGTACCCACACTTACCACTCAGTACCAGACTCAGTACCAGAGGGTACCCACACTTACCACTCAGTACCAGAGGGGTACCCACACTTACCACTCAGTACCAGAGGGGTACCCACACTTACCACTCAGTACCAGAGGGGTACCCACACTTACCACTCAGTACCAGAGGGGTACCCACACTTACCACTCAGTACCAGAGGTGTACCCACACTTACCACTCAGTACCAGAGGGGTACCCACACTTACCACTCAGTACCAGAGGTGTACCCACACTTACCCCACTCAGTACCAGAGGTGTACCCACACTTACCACTCAGTACCAGAGGAGGTACCCACACTTACCACTCAGTACCAGAGGTGTACCCACACTTACCACTCAGTACCAGAGGGGTACCCACACTTACCACTCAGTACCAGAGGGGTACCCACACTTACCACTCAGTACCAGAGGTGTACCCACACTTACCACCAGTACCAGAGGTGTACCCACACTTACCACTCAGTACCAGAGGTGTACCCACACTTACCACAGTCAGTACCAGAGAGGTGTACCCACACTTACCACTCAGTACCAGAGGGGTACCCACACTTACCACTCAGTACCAGAGGTGTACCCACACTTACCACTCAGTACCAGAGGGTACCCACACTTACCACTCAGTACCAGAGGGGTACCCACACTTACCACTCAGTACCAGAGGTACCCACACTTACCACTCAGTACCAGAGGTGTACCCACACTTACCACTCAGTACCAGAGGGGTACCCACACTTACCACTCAGTACCAGAGGGGTACCCACACTTACCACTCAGTACCAGAGGTGTACCCACAGAGGTGTACCCACACTTACCACTCAGTACCAGAGGGGTACCCACACTTACCACTCAGTACCAGAGGGGTACCCACACTTACCACTCAGTACCAGAGGTGTACCCACACTTACCACTCAGTACCCAGTACCAGGGGTACCCACACTTACCACTCAGTACCAGAGGGTACCCACACTTACCACTCAGTACCAGAGGGTACCCACACTTACCACTCAGTACCAGAGGGGTACCCACACTTACCACTCAGTACCAGAGGGGTACCCACACTTACCACTCAGTACCACACAGTACCAGAGGGGTACCCACACTTACCACTCAGTACCAGAGGGGTACCCACACTTACCACTCAGTACCAGAGGGGTACACCACTCAGTACCAGAGGGGTACCCACACCACTCAGTACCAGAGGGGTACCCACACTTACCACTCAGTACCAGAGGGGTACCCACACTTACCACTCAGTACCAGAGGGGTACCCACACTTACCACTCAGTACCAGAGGTCAGTACCAGAGGTGTACCCACACTTACCACTCAGTACCAGAGGGGTACCCACACTTACCACTCAGTGTACCCACACTTACCACTCAGTACCAGAGGTGTACCAGAGGTGTACCCACACTTACCACTCAGTACCAGAGGTGTACCCACACTTACCACTCAGTACCAGAGGGGTACCCACACTTATCACTCAGTACCAGAGGGGTACCCACACTTACCACTCAGTACCAGAGGGTGTACCCACACTTACCACTCAGTACCAGAGGTGTACCCACACTTACCACTCAGTACCAGAGGGGTACCCACACTTACCACTCAGTACCAGAGGGTGTACCCACACTTACCACTCAGTACCAGAGGTGTACCCACACTTACCACTCAGTACCAGAGGTGTACCCACACTTACCACTCAGTACCAGAGGTGTACCCACACTTACCACTCAGTACCAGAGTACCCACACTTACCACTCAGGGTACCCACA
Organism: Procambarus clarkii; assembly: GCF_020424385.1. Lineage (NCBI taxonomy): Eukaryota > Metazoa > Arthropoda > Malacostraca > Decapoda > Cambaridae > Procambarus > Procambarus clarkii. The sequence goes on from NW_025557423.1 coordinate 45,866, forward strand.
CTTACCACTCAGTACCAGAGTACCCACACTTACCACTCAGTACCAGAGGTGTACCCACACTTACCACTCAGTACCAGAGGGGTACCCACACTTACACTCAGTACCAGAGGGGTACTTACCACTCAGTACCAGAGGTGTACCCACACTTACCACTCAGTACCAGAGGGGTACCCACACTTACCACTCAGTACCAGAGGGGTACCCACACTTACCACTCAGTACCAGAGGTGTACCCACACTTACCACAGTCAGTACCAGAGGTGTACCCACACTTACCACTCAGTACCAGAGAGGTACCCACACTTACCACTCAGTACCAGAGGTGTACCCACACTTACCACTCAGTACCAGAGGGGTACCCACACTTACCACTCAGTACCAGAGGGGTACCCACACTTACCACTCAGTACCAGAGGGGTACCCACACTTACCACTCAGTACCAGAGGGGTACCCACACTTACCACTCAGTACCAGAGGTGTACCCACACTTACCACTCAGTACCAGAGGGGTACCCACACTTACCACTCAGTACCAGAGGTGTACCAGAGGTGTACCCACACTTACCACTCAGTACCAGAGGTGTACCAGAGGTGTACCCACACTTACCACTCAGTACCAGAGGGGTACCCACACTTACCACTCAGTACCAGAGGTGTACCAGAGGTGTACCCACACTTACCACTCAGTACCAGAGGGGTACCCACACTTACCACTCAGTACCAGAGGTGTACCCACACTTACCACTCAGTACCAGAGGGGTACCCACACTTACCACTCAGTACCAGAGGTGTACCCACACTTACCACTCAGTACCAGAGGTGTACCCACACTTACCACTCAGTACCAGAGGTGTACCCACACTTACCACTCAGTACCAGAGGGGTACCCACACTTACCACTCAGTACCAGAGGGGTACCCACACTTACCACTCAGTACCAGAGGGGTACCCACACTTACCACTCAGTACCAGAGGTGTACCCACACTTACCACTCAGTACCAGAGGGGTACCCACACTTACCACTCAGTACCAGAGGGGTACCCACACTTACCACTCAGTACCAGAGGGGTACCCACACTTACCACTCAGTACCAGAGGGGTACCCACACTTACCACTCAGTACCAGAGGTGTACCCACACTTACCACTCAGTACCAGAGGGTACCCACACTTACCACTCAGTACCAGAGGGGTACCCACACTTACCACTCAGTACCAGAGGGGTACCCACACTTACCACTCAGTACCAGAGGGGTACCCACACTTACCACTCAGTACCAGAGGGGTACCCACACTTACCACTCAGTACCAGAGGGGTACCCACACTTACCACTCAGTACCAGAGGGGTACCCACACTTACCACTCAGTACCAGAGGGGTACCCACACTTACCACTCAGTACCAGAGAGGGTACCCACACTTACCACTCAGTACCAGAGGGGTACCCACACTTACCACTCAGTACCAGAGGGGTACCCACACTTACCACTCAGTACCAGAGGGGTACCCACACTTACCACTCAGTACCAGAGGGGTACCCACACTTACCACCAGTACCAGGGGTACCCACACTTACCACTCAGTACCAGAGGGGTACCCACACTTACCACTCAGTACCAGAGGGGTACCACACACTTACCACTTCAGTACCAGAGGGTACACTTACCACACAGAGGGGTTACCACTCAGTACCAGAGGGGTACCCACACCTTACCACTCAGTACCAGAGGGGTACCCACACTTACCACTCAGTACCAGAGGGGTACCCACACTTACCACTCAGTACCAGAGGGGTACCCACACTTACCACTCAGTACCAGAGGGGTACCCACCACCACTCAGTACCAGAGGGGTACCCACACTTACCACAGTACCAGTACCAGAGGGGTACCCACACTTACCACTCAGTACCAGAGGGGTACCCACACTTACCACTCAGTACCAGAGGGGTACCCACACTTACCACTCAGTACCAGAGGGGTACCCACACTTACCACTCAGTACCAGAGGGGTACCCACACTTACCACTCAGTACCAGAGGGGTACCCACACTTACCACTCAGTACCAGAGGGGTACCCACACTTACCACACAGTACCAGAGGGGTACCCACACTTACCACTCAGTACCAGAGGGGTACCCACACTTACCACTCAGTACCAGAGGGGTACCCACACTTACCACACAGTACCAGAGGGGTACCCACACTTACCACACAGTACCAGAGTACCAGAGGGTACCCACACTTACCACTCAGTACCAGAGGGGTACCCACACTTACCACTCAGTTCCAGAGGGGTACCCACACTTACCACACAGTACCAGAGGGGTACCCACACTTACCACACAGTACCAGAGGGGTACCCACACTTACCACTCAGTACCAGAGGGTACCCACACTTACCACTCAGTACCAGAGGGTACGAGGGGTACCCACACTTACCACTCAGTACCAGAGGGGTACCCACACTTACCACTCAGTACCAGAGGTGTACCCACACTTACCACTCAGTACCAGAGGTGTACCCACACTTACCACTCAGTACCAGAGGGGTACCCACACTTACCACTCAGTACCAGAGGGGTACCCACACTTACCACTCAGTACCAGAGGGGTACCCACACTTACCACTCAGTACCAGAGGGTACCCACACTTACCACTCAGTACCAGAGGGGTACCCACACTTACCACTCAGTACCAGAGGGGTACCCACACTTACCACTCAGTACCAGAGAGGTGTACCCACACTTACCACTCAGTACCAGAGGGGTACCCACACTTACCCACACACCACCAGAGAGGGGTACCCACACTTACCACACAGTACCAGAGGGGTACCCACACTTACCACAGTACCAGAGTACCAGAGGGGTACCCACACTTACCACTCAGTACCAGAGGGTACCCACACTTACCACAGTACCAGTACCCACACTTACCACCAGTACCAGAGGGTACCCACACTTACCACTCAGTACCAGAGGTGTACCCACACTTACCACTCAGTACCAGAGGGGTACCCACACTTACCACACAGTACCAGGGGTACCCACACTTACCACTCAGTACCAGAGGGGTACCCACACTTACCAATCAGTACCAGAGTACCCACACTTACCACTCAGTACCAGAGGGGTACCCACACTTACCACACAGTACCAGAGGGTACCCACACTTACCACAGTACCAGAGGGTACCCACACTTACCACACTTCAGTACCAGAGGGGTACCCACACCTTACCACTCAGTACCAGAGGGGTACCCACACTTACCACACAGTACCAGAGGGGTACCCACACTTACCACTCAGTACCAGAGGTGTACCCACACTTACCACTCAGTACCAGAGGGGTACCCACACTTACCACTCAGTACCAGAGGGGTACCCACACTTACCACTCAGTACCAGAGAGGGTACCCACACTTACCACTCAGTACCAGAGGGGTACCCACACTTACCACTCAGTACCAGAGGGGTACCCACACTTACCACACAGTACCAGAGGGGTACCCACACTTACCACTCAGTACCAGAGGGGTACCCACACTTACCACATGCGTACCAGAGGGGTACCCACACTTACCACACAGTACCAGAGGGGTACCCACACTTACCACTCAGTTACTAGAGGTGTAACACCAGAGAGGGTACCCACACTTACCACACAGTACCAGAGGGGTACCCACACTTACCACACAGTACCAGAGGGGTACCCACACTTACCACTCAGTTCCAAGAGGGGTACACCACACTTACACACTCCTACCAGAGGGTACCCACACTTACCACTCAGTACCAGAGGGGTACCGCTTGTGCACGGGTGGTCACGAGAACCGGAGGAGAAACTTCATCACTCTCTTGAACCTCTGCTGGAACATACTCAAGAATAGGTTTATTGGCACAGAGTTACACACCTGGGGTTTGTCCATGACGATCAGGTTGGTCGGTTGCAGGTCTTCTGCCAAGTCGTTGCCTAGGAGAAGTTGCACTCCAGGCATGGGAAAAGGCTTTTCCCTGACGGCGACTTGGACTTCCCCGTTCACGTAGGGACAATCCAGGTGGACTCTGGCGAGAGGGTATGGAGTGGTAGCAGTGAGGTCAGTGATGAAGACTGTTTCCCCGGTGTAGACTATGTTGGGCACAGCCGACTTCAAGATGATCGATTGTAGAGCCGCTGTGTCCCTCAAGATCTTCAATTTGAAACGTCCCTCCGGATTTGAACCGTTGGCAGAGACAGTTCCAGTATACAGGTGGTTACTGAAAAGAGAAAGATCATTAACATCAACACCAACATTCATCACAGGCTTACCGGACTTAGGAGGAGTTGGTTTGGGTCGTTGTTGGTCAGTGGTTCCCTTGTATTGAGACTTACCACACTTGTCTATGGTATGTCCATAGAGTCTACAATACTTGCAGTACAGTTGTGAACCAGCTTGATCGGGGCTCACCTTCTCGTAACTGTACCACGACTTCTTACTGGAGGATGGTTCGGGTGTCAGCCGGTGGATGAGGCTGTAAGTGTCAGCCGACTTAGCACACTTCAGGTAGTCGGTTTCTTCTCTATCTGCTAAGTAGAGGCGGACAGGAGGTGGCACACGTCTCAAGAATTCTTCAACAAGCATCAGGTTGACGAGTTCTGTAAAAGTAGAGACATGTGCTGCTTCCAGCCATTTCATGAAATACCTCCGTTTCGTGTTAGCAAACTCGAGGAAGGTAGTGGTACTTGCCTTCAGGTGGTCACGGAATTTCCTTCTATAACTTTCTGTGGAAAGTAGGTAGGCGTCCAACACTGCTTGTTTCAGAGTGTAGTAGTCATTCTCAGACGCCAAAGTACTGAGTGTGACTGCAGCTCTACCTGAAGATGGACTCTGAGAAGTGTGGCCCATTGGTCGACAGGCCAACTGAGTTGATTAGCAAGGGTTGCAAAGGTGGTGAAAAACACATCAACTTCTGCTTCTACAAAGGATGGCATTAACTTACTTGCATGTGATATATTAAAACTGACGGGAAGATTGGCAGTAGCTTGCTGGCGTTGAGTGAAGTGGGAAGTTTCCAAGGCGATTTCACGTTGACGACACTCTAGAGCCAGAGTTGCTTGTTGCTTGTCATGTTCGCGTTGTATTTCCAACTCGCGTTGTTTTGTTTCAAGCTGTACTCTCTCACGTTCATGGAGCAAGGCGACCTCACGTTCGTGGAGGGCGAGTCCACGTTCGTGTTCTTCTCTCCTCAAGGCAGCTTCACGTTCTTGTTCGTCTCTCCTCAAAGCAGCTTCACGTTCTTGTTCGTCTCTCCTCAAAGCAGCCTCGCGTTCTTGTTCTTCCCTCCGTATGGCAGCCGCTCGTTCTTGTTGTTCGCGGGCTTCCCTTTGCTGCTCACGTTCAATCTTAGCCAGCTCTAGTTTAAGTTTCATCGTTGCCAAGTCAGTTTTATCTGCAATATAGTAAGTTTCACGAGTTTCAGAGTCTATCTTACCTTGCTCTAAATAGTAATCCAGCAACAGGTTGTGTAGGTCATTTTTGTTGGCTTGGTAGGGAACTTCTAGTTGATACTCATGTGCAAGAGTTTGTAATTCAGTCCTCTTGGCACGACTTAAAGTCCCTATTTCACCTGCTGGATTTGCACGGAAAGTTTGGAGACGAAACATGGTGAAATTAGCAAATAAAGGTACACGAATATTCAATAGTGAAATGTCAGAAACAGGACAACGTGGCAACTGGTACCTATCCTGTGTGATCTTTAACAATTAAGGTTAAGTGAAAGATATTAAATGATTAAATTAAATCAAGGGCGCAGGAAATCTTGTACCCGGTACTCATGTAAGAGAATAAGGGCAAGAAAATCCTACTAACAAATGAAACAAAGTTTCGAAAACAAATGAAACAGTTAAATGCTTCAAAAGTAAAATTGGTAGTCCAAGGATGTAGGCATACCTTGCCAAGTCTCTATAGGACATAAAGCAAGTTTTCCCCACTGAATTTAATATGATACTTACAGAATTAGCGAACTTTTGTGCTCTGAAAAAATAAGCTAATTCCCTACCGTTGTATGTATCATCATCTCTGACTGACGTGTAGGGGTGCGAGGTGTCAACTTGTGACGAGAACTGCTGCTGAGGTCCCAATTCAGCAACTAAAGTTCGAGCTAGAGGAACTATGGCCCTCTTTGTCCTCCTACAGTCAGATTGCAGAAGATTGGGTACTCTTGACCCGGGGCAGACCACAGTACCAGGGTACCAATATGATGATCTGTCAGAATGAGAAATATTCAAGGGACATAGATGGTAAACACGAGTAATAACACGGAGGGAGAGATGACCAATTAAGAGTATGACTGCGGCCTACAGTCACCACGTAATCCAAAGTTGTCTCACCTTCACTATATGTTACTCTCGTAATGCACAATACACCGCACCTTATAAAAAATGAAATTGAATGAAAAATAGTAAAGCTACGTTAACAAAGTTAAATACGCTTACCATAAATTACCACTTGGCACCAGTACCTGAGTGAAGCTCCTAGGACAGGCCCCCATATAACTTGTGACGGTAACGCGTTGGTGTTCGGCTGTTTAAGGCTAGGGGTATGGCCTCGTCACATAGTTATAAAAAAAATAGAAAAAACTGGAACTTCGTCTGTGGTAAGGTAAGGAGAAGACACACAAAACACAAGTAAACTTTAACAATGAAATTTTAATTACGTTAATTAAATCAAAACATGAATAAAATGCACCAACAAATTCTTATAATAAAATCAATCAAAATAATAAGAATAATTAGATGACACAATGAAAAGTTACGTTAAGGCAAAATAACAAGAAGTGCAATACAAAAGTAAATGGGAGGTGTTGGAATATGGCTTTAAGCCACCACTTCTCTCAGTACACGCTAGCGTCTAGCCGGGAGGAGTGGTGACAACGAGAGCACTGAACATTCTGAGGTAGGAGGTTGGGGCGACCCCAGACATCAAGTAGTATGGGGGGGCGAGTGCAGGTACAGCCAGACCGGCGACCAATCAGCGGAGCCGGTAGCGATCAACATGTAGTTTGGTGGTTTGAGTCCGAACAGGTGGCTGGCTGCATACGTTTTGCTCACCCTGGCAAGCCTTGCTGGTGTTGTTGTTGTTGGACATGTCTTCCATAGTCGTTTTATATAATTTCAACGACGTGTTTGTGGAGGGAAGAGCAGGCTCAATCTCTTGAAGGAGATTATTGTCACAGTACCCACACTTACCACTCAGTACCAGAGGTGTACCCACACTTACCACTCAGTAGCAGAGGGGTACCCACACTTACCACTCAGTACCAGAGGTGTACCCACACTTACCACTCAGTACCAGAGGAGTACCCACACTTACCACTCAGTAGCAGAGGGGTACCCACACTTACCAGTCAGTACCAGAGCGGTACCCACACTTACCACTCAGTACCAGAGGTGTACCCACACTTACCACACAGTACCAGAGGGGTACCCACACTTAGCACTCAGTACCAGAGGGGTAACCACACTTACCACTCAGTACCAGAGGTGTACCAGAGGTGTACCCACACTTACCACTCAGTACCAGAGGGGTACCCACACTTACCACTCAGTACCAGAGGGGTACCCACACGTACCACACAGTACCAAAGGGGTACCCACACTTACCACAGTACCAGAGGGGTACCCACACAGTACCAGAGGGGTACCCACACTTACCACTCAGTACCAGAGGGGTACCCACACTTACCACTCAGTACCAGAGGGGTACCCACACTTACCACACAGTACCAGAGGGGTACCCACACTTACCACTCAGTACCAGAGGGGTACCCACACTTACCACTCAGTACCAGGGGGTACCCACACGTACCACACAGTACCAGAGGGGTACCCACACTTACCACAGTACCAGAGGGGTACCCACACAGTACCAGAGGGGTACCCACACTTACCACAGTACCAGAGGAGTACCCACACTTACCACAGTACCAGAGGGGTACTCACACTTACCACAGTACCAGAGGGGTACCCACACCTACCACTCAGTACCAGAGGGGTACCCACACTTATCACACAGTACCAGAGGGGTACCCACACCTACCACTCAGTACCAGAGGGGTACCCACACTTACCACTCAGTACCAGAGGGGTACCCACACTTACCATTCAGTACCAGAGGGGTACCCACACTTACCACTCAGCACCAGAGGGGTACCCACACTTACCATTCAGTACCAGAGGGGTACCCACACTTACCACTCAGTACCAGAGGGGTACCCCACTTACCACACAGTACCAGAGGTTTACCCACACTTAC
>NW_025557424.1:0-64122 GCF_020424385.1 Procambarus clarkii
TACTCAATATTCATGTTCTCAATGTTCTTAGCTTGTTCTTCAAATGTTCAGTGTTTATTCTTTGTATTCCCTATGTTCCTTATCATGTCTTCATATTCTCTATAAGCTCATATTCCCTGCATGTTCACTCTATTCATCAACTTTTTTCTTACATGTTTTCTATGTTCACCGTATGTTCACTGTGTTCATTCCCCTACTTAACCTCAATTTTTTTTATGTTCTTTGTTTCTTTAAGGGGGCATATCGAAAAATATCGTTATAAATTAAAATTGTTCAATTTGCTTATAAATTTTTTTATGAAATGGTTATAGAAAGGGCTGCAACTGGTCCAAGTTTCACCATCACACCCTAAACAGAGAAGGAGAAAAAAAATACACAACGTATTATGCAACGAATGTTCAACATTCTCAAATAATCTCAGGGAACTCATGTGTCAACTAAAATGTCTACTATGTGCTGTAGAAGCACAAACTCTTGTAATAATTGTAATATGTATGTTCAATATATTTATATTTAAATTTTTTTTTTTTTTCTTTTTATTTTTTTTTATTTTTTTTTTTTTGCCTATTTTTTTTCTCGTTTGTTATCAAGGGATTTGCATGAAACTTGCACATCTTGCTCAATGGATGCCTATCTGCAAGGGTGCCAATTATGAACGAAATCTGTCGAAGTCAAGCTCAGCTACAGGTGGCCGAACTTGGATCTTTATTTTACTCTGGAAAGTAATTTACACCTTCAAATTACTTCAAAGCTTTCATTTATTAATCAATTTACATGCAAATTACACCTTATATGTAGCGTTTGTGCTTCTACAGACTCTAGTAGACATTTTAATCCAAAGTCTATTTGTTGATTTTATAAAAAATTTATAAATATCATATATTGCATATTTTTTTAGTAGGGTAACTTTGAAAAATTATATTATTGCACTAAACACTTTTTGATAAAACTGATCACTAGAATCCTTTATTATGGCTTAATTTAATATCTGAGTGTTATAGAAATGATTTTAGTTGACACATGTGTTCCCTGAAACTATTTGAAAATTCGTTGCATAATTCGTTGTTTATTTTTTTTCTCCTTTTCTGTTTAGGGTGTGATGATGAGACTTGGACCAGCTGCAGCCCTTTCTATAACCATTTCATAAAAAAATTTATAAGCAAATTGAACCACTTTTAATTTTACACCGATATGCCCCCTTAAACCAATTTGTTTCTTCCATTCACTAACTAGTTCTTTGTCAAATAATATTATACTGCAATACAGTTCCCTCAATAATTTTAGTCACCCAGTTTTTATTTGCAAACTATGTCAAAGTAATTCTCGTAGTCAACTTAATAGTTCCACCAACTCCGTTCTTAAACAAATCTACACTTTATTCAGTTCCAAATTTACAAAGACAAACCTTTCTTGTAACTTCTTAACTAAAAATCTTTCACAAATCAACTAAAACATAGTCACTTTCCTCATTTCTCAACTAAACTTATTATCCAATCAACCAAAAATTGTCAAAGGAATCTTTCCAACACTGTTCTTAACTAAAACAACCTTTCTCTTAGCTAAAAATTGTCAAAGGAATCTTTCCAGCACTGTTCATAACTAAACTTATTCCCTAGTCATCAGAAAATAACCGTGTTCTTCATGTTTCATTGTCATTTCATAACTAAAATTATTCATCAATCAACAGAAAAAGTCATATTCATCATTGTTCCTAACTAAAATTATGTTTTCGTCAAGTAAGAAAATATAGTCAAAGATATCTATCATCGTCGTTCTTAACTGACATTTATACTTTGTGGAGCACTAAAATAGTCACTGTCGTCATATTTTTTCTTGTCTTTTCCTCAACTAAAATAGTCAAATGCAACTTTTTCAACACTTTCGTAACTAAAATTATATGTCGCTAAGTAAGAAAAATAGTCAAATGTAACTTTTTCAGCACTTTCGTAAAAATTATATGTCGTTAAGTAAGAAAAATAGTCAAAGGTGCTCTCCGTAACACAAAAGTTACTCTTCGAGACAACAAAAGACACTCTCAAACACTCAAAATTTACTCGCATCCTCAAAGTTATTCTCAGAGTCATCAAAAAGTTAATCTCAGTCATCAAAATGTTTTTCTCTAAGTAACCTTTCGTTCATCAGAGAAACTTTCTAAGACATCTTCGTTCATTAAAGTTAATCTCGGTCATCAAAGTTGATCTGCAAGATATCTTTGAGACATCAAAGTTACTCTTCATTACATCAAAGACGCATTCAAATACTACTCATGTTCTCAGAAGTCATTCTCAAAGTCATCACCGATTTTCTCAGAGTCACCAAAGTTATTCTCTGAGATAACAAAATACTACTCATGTTCTCAAAAGACATTCTCAAAGTCATCAAAGTTTTTCAAAGAGCTAACAAAAGTTATTCTCAGAATCACCTTCGTTCTTCAGAGAACTTTCTAAAACATCTTTGTTCATCAAAGTTATTCTCGGAGTCATCAAATGTATTCTCTAACTCACTTTTGGTCATTAAAGTTATTTCTATGTTATAAAAGTTGTCCAGAGACATCTAAAGTTAATCTTAGAGTTATCAAATGTAATCTCTAACTCACTCTTGTTCATCAAAGTTGATCTCAGAGTTAACAAAGGTAATCTCTAACTCCACTCTCGTTCATCAAAGTTGTTTCAAAGACATCAAAGTTAATCTCAGAGTTATCCAAAGTTATTCTCAGAGACATCTAAAGTTAATCGTGGCTCATCAAAGTTGTTCTCTAAGACATAAAAGTTATTCTCAGTCATGATATGTTATTCTCTAAGTAACCTTCCTTCATTAAAGACATTCTCTAACCCTCAAAGTTATTCTCTAAGACAAAAAGTCATTCCCAGAGTCTCAAAAAGTTATTCTCAGAGTCACCTTCGTTATTCAAAGAAGCCTTCTGAGACATCCTCGTTCAACAAAACTGTCCTCAGAGCCATCAAAAAAGTTAAATACAGTCATCAAAGTTATTCTCTAAGATGCGAGGGTGTGTGTGGTGATGCCAGGGTGTGTGTGGTGATGCGAGGGTGTGTGTTTGTGGTGATGCCAGGGTATGTGTGTGGTGATGCCAGGGTGTGTGTGTGGTGATGCGAGGGTGTGTGTGATGATGCCAGGGTGTGTGTGGTGATGCCAGGGTGTGTGTGTGTGGTGATGATAGGGTGTGTGTGTGGTGATGCGAGGGTGTGTGTGTGATGATGCCAGGGTGTGTGTGGTGATGCAAGGGTGTGTGTGTGGTGATGCCAGGGTGTGTGTGGTGATGCGAGGGTGTGTGTGGTAATGCGAGGGTGTGTGGTGATGCCAGGGTGTGTGTGTGTGGTGATGCCAGGGTGTGTGTGGTGATGCCAGGGTGTGTGTGTGTGGTGATGCCAGGGTATGTGTGTGGTGATGCCAGGGTGTGTGTGGTGATGCCAGGGTGTGTGTGTGGTGATGCCAGGGTATGTGTGTGGTGATGCCAGGGTGTGTGTGGTGATGCGTGGGTGTGTGTGTGGTGATGCCAGGGTGTGTGTGGTGATGCCAGGGTGTGTGTGTGTGGTGATGCCAGGGTATGTGTGTGGTGATGCGAGGGTGTGTGTGGTGATGCCAGGGTGTGTGTGTGGTGATGCCAGGGTGTGTGTGTGGTGATGCGAGGGTGTGTGTGGTGATGCCAGGGTATGTGTGTGGTGATGCCAGGGTGTGTGTGGTGATGCCAGGGTGTGTGTGTGTCGCGATGCCAGGGTATGTGTGTGGTGATGCCAGGGTGTGTGTGGTGATGCCAGGGTGTGTGTGTGGTGATGCCAGGGTATGTGTGTGGTGATGCCAGGGTGTGTGTGGTGATGCGAGGGTGTGTGTGTGGTGATGCCAGGGTGTGTGTGGTGATGCGAGGGTGTGTGTGGTGATGCCAGGGTGTGTGTGTGTGGTGATGCCAGGGTATGTGTGTGGTGATGCCAGGGTGTGTGTGGTGATGCCAGGGTGTGTGTGGTGATGCCAGGGTGTGTGTGTAGTGATGCCAGGGTGTGTGTGGTGATGCAAGGGTGTGTGTGTGGTGATGCCAGGGTATGTGTGTGGTGATGCCAGGGTGTGTGTGTGGTGATGCGAGGGTGTGTGTGTGGTGATGCCAGGGTATGTGTGTGATGATGCGAGGGTGTGTGTGTGGTGATGCGAGGGTGTGTCTGTGGTGATGCCAGGGTGTGTGTGTGGTGATGCGAGGGTGTGTGTGGTGATGCCAGGGTGTGTGTGTGGTGATGCGAGGGTGTGTGTGGTGATGCCAGGGTGTGTGTGTGGTGATGCCAGGGTGTGTGTGTGGTGATGCCAGGGTGTGTGTGGTGATGCCAGGGTATGTGTGTGGTGATGCCAGGGTGGGTGTGGTGATGCCAGGGTGTGTGTGTTTGGTGATGCCAGGGTATGTGTGTGGTGATGCCAGGGTGTGTGTGGTGATACCAGGGTGTGTGTGTGGTGATGCCAGGGTATGTGTGTGGTGATGCCAGGGTGTGTGGTGATGCGAGGGTGTGTGTGGTGATGCCAGGGTGTGTGGTGATGCGAGGGTGTGTGTGGTGATGCCAGGGTGTGTGTGTGGTGATGCCAGGGTATGTGTGTGGTGATGCCAGGGTGTGTGTGGTGATGCCAGGGTGTGTGTGTGGTGATGCCAGGGTATGTGTGTGGTGATGCCAGGGTGTGTGTGGTGATGCCAGGGTGTGTGTGTGGTGATGCCAGGGTGTGTGTGTGGTGATGCCAAGGTATGTGTGTGGTGATGCCAGGGTGTGTGTGGTAATGCGAGGCTGTGTGTGGTGATGCCAGGGTGTGTGTATGGTGATGCGAGTGTGTGTGTGGTGATGCCAGGGTGTGTGTGTGGTGATGCGAGGGTGTGTGTGGTGATGCCAGGGTGTGTGTGTGGTGATGCCAGGGTGTGTGTGTGGTGATGCGAGGGTGTGTGTGGTGATGCCAGGGAGTGTGTGTGGCGATGCCAGGGCCAGGGTGTGTGTGGTGATGCCAGGGAGTGTGTGTGGTGATGCCAGGGTGTGTGTGGTGATGCCAGGGGTGTGTGTGGTGATGCCAGGGTGTGTGTGTAGTGATGCCAGGGTGTGTGTGGTGATGCAAGGGTGTGTGTGTGGTGATGCCAGGGTATGTGTGTGGTGATGCCAGGGTGTGTGTGTGGTGATGCGAGGGTGTGTGTGTGGTGATGCCATGGTATGTGTGTGATGATGCGAGGGTGTGTGTGTGTGGTGATGCGAGGGTGTGTCTGTGGTGATGCCAGGGTGCGTGTGTGGTGATGCGAGGGTGTGTGTGGTGATGCCAGGGTGTGTGTGTGGTGATGCGAGGGTGTGTGTGGTGATGCCAGGGTGTGTGTGTGGTGATGCCAGGGTGTGTGTGTGGTGATGCCAGGGTGTGTGTGGTGATGCCAGGGTATGTGTGTGGTGATGCCAGGGTGGTGTGTGGTGATGCCAGGGTGTGTGTGTTTGGTGATGCCAGGGTATGTGTGTGGTGATGCCAGGGTGTGTGTGGTGATACCAGGGTGTGTGTGTGGTGATGCCAGGGTATGTGGGTGGTGATGCCAGGGGTGTGTGTGGTGATGCGAGGGTGTGTGTGGTGATGCCAGGGTGTGTGGTGATGCCAGGGTGTGTGTGGTGATGCCAGGGTATGTGTGTGGTGATGCCAGGGTGTGTGTGGTGATGCCAGGGTGTGTGTGTGGTGATGCCAGGGTGTGTGTGTGGTGATGCCAGGGTATGTGTGTGGTGATGCCAGGGTGTGTGTGTGGTGATGCGAGGGTGTGTGTGGTGATGCCAGGGTGTGTGTGTGGTGATGCGAGTGTGTGTGTGGTGATGCCAGGGTGTGTGTGTGGTGATGCGAGGGTGTGTGTGGTGATGCCAGGGTGTGTGTGTGGTGATGCCAGGGTGTGTGTGTGGTGATGCGAGGGTGTGTGTGGTGATGCCAGGGTGTGTGTGTGGTGATGCCAGGGTGTGTGTGGTGATGCCAGGGTGTGTGTGGTGATGCCAGGGTGTGTGTGTGGTGATGCCAGGGTATGTGTGTGGTGATGCCAGGGTGTGTGTGTGGTGATGCCAGGGTATGTGTGTGGTGATGCCAGTGGTGTGTGTGTGTGGTGATGCCAGGGGTGTGTGTGTGGTGATGCCAGGGTGTGTGTGTGGTGATGCGATGGGTTGTGTGTGGTGATGTGAGGGGGGTGTGTGTGGTGATGCCAGGGGTGTGTGTGGTGATGCCAGGGTGTGTGTGTGGTGATGCGAGGGTGTGTGTGGTGATGCCAGGGTGTGTGTGTGGTGATGCCAGGGTGTGTGTGTGGTGATGCCAGGGTGTGTGTGGTGATGCCAGGGTGTGTGTGTGGTGATGCCAGGGTATGTGTGTGGTGATGCCAGGGTGTGTGTGTGTGTGGTGATGCGAGGGTGTGTGTGTGGTGATGCGAGGGTGTGTGTGTGGTGATGCTAGGGTGTGTGTGTGGTGATGCCAGGGTGTGTGTGGTGATGCCAGGGTGTGTGTGTGTGGTGATGCGAGGGTGTGTGTGGTGATGCGAGGGTGTGTGTGGTGATGCGAGGGTGTGTGTGGTGATGCCAGGGTGTGTGTGTGGTGATGCGAGGGTGTGTGTGGTGATGTGTGTGTTGTGGTGATGCCAGGGTGTGTGGTGTGGTGATGCCAGGGTGTGTGTGTGGTGATGCCAGGGTGTGTGTGTGGTGATGCCAGGGTGTGTGTGGTGATGCCAGGGGTGTGTGTGTGGTGATGCCAGGGGTGTGTGTGTGGTGATGCCAGGGTGTGTGTGTGGTGTGTGTGTGGTGATGCCAGGGTGTGTGTGGTGATGCAAGGGTGTGTGTGTGGTGATGCCAGGGTGTGTGTGGTGATGCGAGTGTGTGTGTGGTAATGCGAGGGTGTGTGGTGATGCGAGGGTGTGTGGGTGAGTGATGCGAGGGTGTGTGCGGTGATGCGAGGGTGTGTGTGGTGATGCCAGAGTGTGTGTGGTGATGCGAGGGTGTGTGTGGTGATGCCAGGGTGTGTGTGGTGATGCGAGGGTGTGTGTTTGTGGTGATGCCAGGGTATGTGTGTGGTGATGCCAGGGTGTGTGTGTGGTGATGCGAGGGTGTGTGTGATGATGCCAGGGTGTGTGTGGTGATGCCAGGGTGTGTGTGTGTGGTGATGCCAGGGTGTGTGTGTGGTGATGCGAGGGTGTGTGTGTGATGATGCCAGGGTGTGTGTGGTGATGCAAGGGTGTGTGTGTGGTGATGCCAGGGTGTGTGTGGTGATGCGAGTGTGTGTGTGGTAATGCGAGGGTGTGTGGTGATGCCAGGGTGTGTGTGTGTGGTGATGCCAGGGTGTGTGTGGTGATGCCAGGGTGTGTGTGTGTGGTGATGCCAGGGTATGTGTGTGGTGATGCCAGGGTGTGTGTGGTGATGCCAGGGTGTGTGTGTGGTGATGCCAGGGTGTGTGTGTGGTGATGCCAGGGTGTGTGTGGTGATGCGTGGGTGTGTGTGTGGTGATGCCAGGGTTTGTGTGTGGTGATGCCAGGGTGTGTGTGTGTGGTGATGCCAGGGTGTGTGTGTGGTGATGCGAGGGTGTGTGTGGTGATGCCAGGGTGTGTGTGTGGTGATGCCAGGGTGTGTGTGTGGTGATGCGAGGGTGTGTGTGGTGATGCCAGGGTATGTGTACTCACCTATATGTACTCACCTATATGTGCTTGCAGGATCGAGCATTGACTCTTGGATCCCGTCTTTCTAGCTATCGGTTGTTTACAGCAATGACTCCTGTCCCATTTCCCTATCATACCTAGTTTTAAAAGTATGAATAGTATTTGCTTCCACAACCTGTTCCCCAAGTGCATTCCATTTTTCTACTACTCTCACGCTAAAAGAAAACTTCCTAACATCTCTGTGACTCATCTGAGTTTCCAGTTTCCACCCATGTCCCCTCGTTCTGTTATTATTACGTGTGAACATTTCATTATTTCCACTTTGTCAATTCCCCTGAGTATTTTATATGTCCCTATCATATCTCCTCTCTCCCTTCTGTTCTCTAGTGTCGTAAGGTTCAGTTCCTTCAGCCGCTCTTCATATCCCATCCCTCGTAGCTCTGGGACAAGCCTCGCCGCAAACCTTTGAACCTTCTCCAGTTTCTTTATGTGTTTCTTCAGGTGGGGGCTCCATGATGGCGCGGCATACTCTAAGACGGGTCTCACGTAGGCAGTGTAAAGCGCCCTAAAAGCTTCCTCATTTAGGTTTCTGAATGAAGTTCTAATTTTCGCCAGTGTAGAGTACGCTGCTGTCGTTATCCTATTTATATGTGCCTCAGGAGTTAGATTAGGTGTCACATCCACTCCCAGGTCTCTTTCTCGAATCGTTACAGGTAGGCTGTTCCCCTTCATTGTGTACTGTCCCTTTGGTCTCCTGTCACCTGATCCCATTTCCATAACTTTACATTTACTGGTGTTAAACTCCAGTAGCCATTTCCCTGACCATCTCTGCAGCCTGTTTAAGTCCTCTTGGAGGATCCTACAATCCTCGTCTGTCACAACTCTTCTCATTAATTTTGCGTCATCTGCAAACATTGACATGTATGATTCCACTCCTGTAAACATATCATTTACGTAAATTAGAAAGAGGATTGGTCCCAGCACCGATCCTTGAGGTACTCCACTTGTTACTGTTCGCCAGTCCGACTTTTCGCCCCTTACCATTACCCTCTGGCTCCTTCCTGTTAGGTAGTTCTTCACCCATACTAGGGCCTTTCCGCTTACTCCTGCCTGCCTCTCAAGTTTGTATAGCAGTCTCATGTGCGGTACCGTATCAAAGGCCTTTTGGCAGTCAAGAAATATGCAGTCTGCCCAGCCTTCTCTGTCCTGCCTTATCCTTGTTACTTTATCATAGAATTCTAAAAGGTTTGTTAGGCATGATTTCCCTGTCCAGAACCCATGTTGGTGCTTGTTTACAAACCCAATGCTCTCCAGGTGCTCAACAAGTCTTAGCCTAATAATTCTTTCAAGTATTTTGCAGGGGATGCTTGTCAGTGATACGGGTCTGTAGTTAAGTGCCTCCTCCCTATCACCCTTTTTGAAAATCGGTACGACATTTGCCTCCTTCCAGCAACTGGGCAATTCTCCCGACATAAGTGACTCATTAAAGATCATTGCCAGAGGCACGCTGAGAGCCTGCGCTGCCTCCTTGAGTATCCACGGTGATACTTTGTCTGGTCCAACAGCTTTATTTGCATCCAGTGTTGTCAACTGTTTCATTACATCCTCTGCTGTCACCTCTATATCCGATAGTCTTTCATCTTGGGTAATCTCTTCTAACAATGGGAGCTGCTCAGGCTCGGTTGTGAACACTCCATGGAATTTTGCATTCAGTACCTCGCAGATTTCCTTGTCGCTTTCTGTATATGCCCCTTCTGTTTTCCTCAGTCTTGTCACTTGGTCATTTACCGACATCTTCCTTCTTATATGGCTATGTAGTAATTTTGGTTGCTTTTTCGCTTTGACTGCAATATCGTTCTCATAATTCCTTTCCGACACTCGTCTTATGTTAATGTAATCATTCCTAGCTCTGTTACATCTAATCCTGTTGTCCTCTGTCCTTTGTCTTCTGTACTTCCTCCACTCCCTCCTGCTTCTCACCTTTGCTTCCTGACACTGTCTATTAAACCATGGGTTATTATATTCCCTCCTGCTTTTTTCCTTTATTGTTGGAATAAATCTATCTTCAGCCTCCTTGCATTTCAATATGACTTGGTTCATCATACCTTGCACTGTTTTTCCTCTAAGTTCTTCCTCCCACTGCACTTCTGCCAGGTAGTCCCTTATCCTTCTGTAGTCCCCTTTTCTGTAATCAAGTCTCCTTTCCCGGACCTCTTGTCCTTTGGTCACAATTTTAAGCTCCATCATGTAGTCAAAGACTAGGACACAATGGTCACTAGCTCCTAGTGGTATTTCATGTTCCAACTGCTCGATGTCTTCTACATTCTGAGTGATAATGAGATCTAATAGGCTGGGCGTATCCCCTCCTCTTTCCCTAGTATCTTCTTTCACATGCTGTGTTAGGAAATTCCTGTCAATAACGTCTACCAGCTTCGCTCCCCAGGTCTCCTCCCCGCCATGGGGATTCCTCGTTTCCCAATTTATCTCTCCGTGATTTAGGTCCCCCATGACCAGCAGCTTCGCTCTCATTTTATGCGCTAAAGTTGCTGCCCTCTGCAGTTCATCCATACATGTCTTGTTGCTGTCCTCGTACTCCTGCCTGGGCCTTCTACTGTTTGGTGGGGGATTGTAGAGTATCAAGATTACAATCTTCTTCCCATCCACTGTCAGAGTTCCATGTATGAAGCTTGTGCTTTCATTGGTACCCGGATTTTCCAGCTCATCAAACTTCCATTTCCGCTTTATTAGTAGTGCCACTCCTCCTCCCTGTCTCTGTGTCCTTTCTTTTCTTATCACCTGGTACCCCTCTGGAAAGATTGCATCCGAGATCATGCCATTTATTTTAGTTTCCACTATTGCCACTATGTCTGGGTCTGCCTCACTAACTCTTTCTTTTATCTCTTCTGCTTTATTGGCTACCCCATCAGCATTGGTGTACCAAACCTTGAGGCTCTTCTTGGAAACTCGGGTGTCAGAGTTCCCCCTTTCACCAGGGGTCTGGGGGGAACTGGGGGTGTCTGGGGGGCAAGTGGGGGCTGTGGGGGTGAGTGGGGGGGTGCTAGGGGGGTGCCTGGGAGTGCCTGGTAGGCGAATGGGGTCTGGGCATCTAGGGGGGTAGGAAGGGCATAATGGGTCTGAAAGTTAGGGGTCTGAATAGCATAGGGGGGTTGAGAAATAGAGTGAGACTGAGAGTCAGATAGAGGTTGAGAGGTTGGGGGGAAGAGGGATACTGAGGGCGGAGAGCTGAGATGAGAATGGAGCTTGGGTGCTGGGAGTGGAAGAGAGGGTATATTAGTTAGGGGGGAATCGGGGTAGGTGGGGGTTTTGGGGTAGAAGAGGGGAAGAGGGAGATGGGGGAAGGTGTTAGGGGGTCACAAGGTGAGGGGGTTAAATGTGGGCTGGAGGTGCATAGGAGGGGTGAGGGTTGGGTGGGGTTTTGGGGGTGAGTGGAAGAGGGGTGCAGTGGAAGCTGGGATGGAGTAGATGGAATTGAAGTCAATGGGGTAGAAGGGGCAGGGGAGAGGGAAGGGGTATTTGGGGAGGGGGGATGGGAAGGTGGGTTTGGGGAGGGCATGGCTTGACCCACTGGGGTCGCTGACAAGTGTGATGTAGCAGGGGCAGGGGAATCGTTGTGGAGGTGCAAATGTGGAAGGGACAGGGGGGTTGTTGGAGGCTGAGGCAGGGGGATGTATAGGAGGGCTGAGTTGGGGAGGATGCGACCTGGGAGGTGACCTGGGAGGTGCCCTGGGAGGTGACCTGGGATGTGACCTGGGAGGTGAGACTACCTGAGAGACTATTTCGGTGTCGTTGTTGCCATCTATTTTTGTGGGCTGTTTGCTCATCTTTCGTCATAAACCTCTCTATAAACACATTGTAATGGGTTTCACTTCCTCTGAGTAAATGCTTGCTCCTCATTATGTACTCCACTGCCTCCTCATTGGAGAATTGCACCAGAACAGGTCTATTCTTGGTACAATTGTAAGGTCCAACCCGTCGATTGATATCCACCTCGCGTTCTGCCATCTCTGCTCCAATACACCTCAATATCTCGTGCAATTCGTATTTTTCTGTTTCTATTCTCTCTTGTCTTGTTGGTGCCCTAGATTCGAATAATCCATGTATTATAATAGACCGTCTCTTCAGTAATTCATTGTCATGCTGGTAGCCTGTCCCCTGGGGATTCCCCATCCCAACCGCAGTCACTAACCCATCCCCCATTACTCCTCTATCCTTAGCCATGCTGCTAATCCTTCCTAATTCGTTTGTGATACGAGCACATTCCCTCTCCCAGTCCTCTCTTCCCTTCCTAATCTCTTCCTGAACATAGAGCATAAATTCTTGTTTCTGCCTCTCTACCGCATCCTGTATTTGCGTGCTGGTGATGCGAGGGTGTGTGTGGTGATGCGAGGGTGTGTGTGGTGATGCCAAGGGTGTGTGTGGTGATGCGAGGGTGTGTGTGTGGTGATGCGAGGGTTGTGTGTGTGGTGATGCGAGAGGTGTGTGTGGTGATGCGAGGGTGTGTGTGGTGATGCGAGGGTGTGTGTGGTGATGCGAGGGTGTGTGTGGTGATGCGAGGGTGTGTGTGTGGTGATGCGAGGGTGTGTGTGGTGATGCGAGGGTGTGTGTGGTGATGCGAGGGGTGTGTGTGGTGATGCGAGGGTGTGTGTGGTGATGCGAGGGTGTGTGTGGTGATGCGAGGGGTGTGTGTGTGTGATGCGAGGTGTGTGTGGTGATGCGAGGGTGTGTGTGGTGATGCGAGGGTGTGTGTGTGGTGATGCCAGGGTGGTGATGCGAGGGTGTGTGTGGTGATGCGAGGTGTGTGTGTGGTGATGCGAGGGTGTGTGTGGTGATGCGAGGGGTGTGTGTGGTGTGATGCGAGGGTGTGTGTGGTGATGCGAGGGTGTGTGTGGTGATGCGAGGTGTGTGTGTGTGTGATGCGAGGGTGTGTGTGGTGATGCGAGGGTGTGTGTGGTGATGCGAGGGTGTGTGTGGTGATGCGAGGGTGTGTGTGGTGATGCGTGTGTGTGGTGATGCGGGTGTGTGTGGTGATGCGAGGGGGGTGTGTGTGTGTGATGTGTGTGTGGTGATGCGAGGGTGTGTGTGGTGATGCGAGGGTGTGTGTGGTGATGCGAGGGTGTGTGTGGTGATGCGAGGGGTGTGTGTGGTGATGCGAGGGTGGTGTGGTGATGCGAGGGTGTGGTGATGCGTGATGCCAGGGTGTGTGTGGTGATGCGAGGGTGTGTGTGGTGATGCGAGGGTGTGTGTGTGTGGTGCGATGTGTGGGTGTGGTGTGTGAGGGTGTGTGTGATGCGAGGGTGTGTGTGGTGATGCGAGGTGTGTGTGTGGTGATGCGAGGGTGTGTGTGGTGATGCGAGGGTGTGTGTGGTGATGCGAGGGTGTGTGTGGTGATGCGAGGGTGTGTGTGGTGATGCGAGGGTGTGTGTGGTGATGCGAGGGTGTGTGTGGTGTGTGTGTGATGCGAGGGTGTGTGTGGTGATGCGAGGTGTGTGGTGATGTGTGTGATGTGATGGAGGGTGTGTGTGGTGATGCGAGGGTGTGTGTGGTGATGCGAGGGTGTGTGTGGTGATGCGAGGGTGTGTGTGTGGTGATGCGAGGGTGTGTGTGGTGATGCGAGGGTGTGTGTGGTGATGCGAGGGTGTGTGTGGTGATGCGAGGGTGTGTGTGGTGATGCGAGGGTGTGTGTGGTGATGCGAGGGTGTGTGTGGTGATGCGAGGGTGTGTGTGTGTGGTGATGCGAGGGTGTGTGTGTGGTGATGCGAGGGTGTGTGTGGTGATGCGAGGGTGTGTGTGGTGATGCGAGTGTGTGTGTGGTGGTGTGTGTGTGGTGATGCGAGGGTGTGTGTGGTGATGCGAGGGTGTGTGTGGTGATGCGAGGGTGTGTGTGGTGATGCGAGGGTGTGTGTGGTGATGCGAGGGTGGTGATGCGAGGGGTGTGTGTGTGTGTGATGGTGATGGGGGTGTGTGTGGTGATGCGAGGGTGTGTGTGGTGATGCGAGGGTGTGTGTGGTGATGCGAGGGTGTGTGTGGTGATGCGAGGGTGTGTGTGGTGATGCGAGGGTGTGTGTGGTGATGCGAGGGTGTGTGTGTGGTGATGCGAGGGGTGTGTGTGGTGATGCGAGGGGTGTGTGTGGTGTGTGTGTGGTGATGCGAGGGTGTGTGTGTGGTGATGCGAGGGTGTGTGTGGTGATGCGAGGGTGTGTGTGTGATGTGATGTGTGTGGTGATGCGAGGGTGTGTGTGGTGATGCGAGGGTGTGTGTGGTGATGCGAGGGGTGTGTGTGGTGATGCGAGGGGTGTGTGTGGTGATGCGAGGGTGTGTGTGGTGATGCGTGTGTGTGTGTGGTGATGGGTGTGTGTGGTGATGCGAGGGTGTGTGTGGTGTGTGTGGTGATGCGAGGGGTGTGTGTGGTGATGCGAGGGTGTGTGTGGTGATGCGAGGGGTGTGTGTGTGGTGATGCGAGGGGTGTGTGTGGTGATGCGAGGGTGTGTGTGATGATGCGAGGGTGTATGTGTGGTGATGCGAGGGTGTGTGTGTGGTGATGCGAGGGTGTGTGTGGTGATGCGAGGGTGTGTGTGGTGATGCGAGGGGTGTGTGTGGTGATGCGAGGGTGTGTGTGGTGATGCGAGGGTGTGGTGTGCGAGGGTGTGTGTGGTGATGCGAGGGTGTGTGTGGTGATGCGAGGTGGTGTGTGTGGTGATGCGAGGGTGTGTGTGGTGATGCGAGGGTGTGTGTGGTGATGCGAGGGTGTGTGTGGTGATGCGAGGGTGTGTGTGGTGATGCGAGGGTGTGTGTGTGGTGATGCGAGGGTGTGTGTGGTGATGCGAGGGTGTGTGTGGTGATGAGAGGGTGTGTGTGGTGATGCGAGGTGTGTGTGGTGATGCGAGGGGTGTGTGGTGTGTGTGTGGTGATGCGAGGGTGTGTGTGGTGATGCGAGGGTGTGTGTGGTGATGCGAGGGTGTGTGTGGTGATGCGAGGGTGTGTGTGGTGATGCGAGGGTGTGTGTGTGGTGATGCGAGGGTGTGTGTGGTGATGCGAGGGTGTGTGTGTGGTGATGCGAGGGTGTGTGTGTGGTGATGCGAGGGTGTGTGTGGTGATGCGAGGGTGTGTGTGTGGTGATGCGAGGGTGTGTGTGGTGATGCGAGGGTGTGTGTGGTGATGCGAGGGTGTGTGTGGTGATGCGAGGGTGTGTGTGGTGATGCGAGGGTGTGTGTGGTGATGCGAGGGTGTGTGTGTGGTGATGCGAGGGTGTGTGTGGTGATGCGAGGGTGTGTGTGGTGATGCGAGTGTGTGTGTGAGGTGATGCGAGGGTGTGTGTGGTGATGCGAGGGTGTGTGGTGATGCGAGGGTGTGTGTGGTGATGCGAGGGTGTGTGTGTGATGTGATGGAGGGTGTGTGTGGTGATGCGAGGGTGTGTGTGGTGATGTGTGTGTGGTGATGCGAGGGTGTGTGTGGTGAGGGGTGTGTGTGGTGATGCGAGGGTGTGTGTGGTGATGCGAGGGTGTGTGTGGTGATGCGAGGGTGTGTGTGGTGATGCGAGGTGTGTGTGTGTGGTGATGCGAGGGTGTGTGTGGTGATGCGAGGGTGTGTGTGGTGATGCGAGGTGTGTGTGTGGTGATGCGAGGGTGTGTGTGGTGATGCGAGGGTGTGTGTGTGTGTGTGTGGTGATGCGAGGGTGTGTGTGGTGATGCGAGGGTGTGTGTGGTGATGCGAGGGTGTGTGTGGTGATGCGAGGGTGTGTGTGGTGATGCGAGGGTGTGTGTGGTGATGCGAGGGGTGTGTGTGGTGATGCGAGGATGCGAGGGTGTGTGTGGTGATGCGAGGGTGTGTGTGGTGATGCGAGGGTGTGTGTGGTGATGCGAGGGTGTGTGTGGTGATGCGAGGGTGTGTGTGGTGGTGATGCGAGGGTGTGTGTGGTGATGCGAGGGTGTGTGTGGTGATGCGAGGGTGTGTGTGGTGATGCGAGGGTGTGTGTGTGGTGATGCGAGGGTGTGTGTGTGGTGATGCGAGGGTGTGTGTGGTGATGCGAGGGTGTGTGTGGTGGTGATGCGAGGGTGTGTGTGGTGATGCGAGGGTGTGTGTGTGTGAGTGATGCGAGGGTGTGTGTGGTGATGCGAGGGTGTGTGTGGTGATGCGAGGGTGTGTGGTGTGTGTGTGGTGATGCGAGGGTGTGTGTGGTGATGCGAGGGTGTGTGTGGTGATGCGAGGGTGTGTGTGGTGATGCGAGGGTGTGTGTGGTGATGCAGGGGGTGTGTGTGGTGATGCGAGGGTGTGTGTGGTGATGCGAGTGGGGTGTGTGTGGTGATGCGAGGGTGTGTGTGGTGATGCGAGGGTGTGTGTGGTGATGCGAGGGTGTGTGTGGTGATGCGAGGGTGTGTGTGGTGATGTGGTGATGCGAGGGTGTGTGTGGTGATGCGAGGGTGTGTGTGGTGATGCGAGGGTGTGTGTGGTGATGCGAGGGTGTGTGTGGTGATGCGAGGGTGTGTGTGTGGTGATGCGAGGGTGTGTGAGTGGTGATGCGAGGGTGTGTGTGGTGATGCGAGGGTGTGTGTGGTGATGCGAGGTGTGTGTGTGGTGATGCGAGGGTGTGTGTGGTGATGCGAGGGTGTGTGTGGTGATGCGAGGGTGTGTGTGGTGATGCGAGGGGTGTGTGTGGTGATGCGAGGTGTGTGTGTGGTGATGCGAGGGTGTGTGTGTGGTGATGCGAGGGGGTGTGTGTGGTGATGCGAGGGTGTGTGTGGTGATGCGAGGGTGTGTGAGTGGTGATGCGAGGGTGTGTGTGTGTGTGGTGATGCGAGTGTGTGTGTGGTGATGCGAGGGTGTGTGTGGTGATGCGAGGGTGTGTGTGGTGATGCGAGGGGTGTGGGTGTGTGTGGTGATGCGAGGGTGTGTGTGGTGATGCGAGGGTGTGTGTGGTGATGCGAGGGTGTGTGTGGTGATGCGAGGGTGTGTGTGGTGATGCGAGGGTGTGTGTGGTGATGCGAGGGTGTGTGTGGTGATGCGAGGGTGTGTGTGTGGTGATGCGAGGGTGTGTGTGGTGATGCGAGGGTGTGTGTGGTGGTGATGCGAGGGTGTGTGTGGTGATGCGAGGGTGTGTGTGGTGATGCGAGGGTGTGTGTGTGGTGATGCGAGGGTGTGTGTGGTGATGCGAGGGTGTGCGAGGGTGTGTGGTGATGCGAGGGGTGTGTGTGGTGATGCGAGGTGTGTGTGTGTGGTGATGCGAGGGTGTGTGTGGTGATGCGAGGGTGTGTGTGTGGTGATGCGAGGGTGTGTGTGGTGATGCGAGGGTGTGTGTGGTGATGCGAGGGTGTGTGTGGTGATGCGAGGGTGTGTGTGGTGATGCGAGGGTGTGTGTGGTGATGAGAGGGTGTGTGTGGTGATGCGAGGGTGTGTGTGGTGATGCGAGGGTGTGTGTGGTGATGCGAGGGTGTGTGTGGTGATGCGAGGGTGTGTGTGGTGATGCGAGGTTGTGTGTGGTGATGCGAGGGTGTGTGTGGTGATGCGAGGGTGTGTGTGGTGATGCGAGGGTGTGTGTGGTGATGCGAGGGTGTGTGTGTGGTGATGCGAGGGTGTGTGTGGTGATGCGAGGGGTGTGTGTGGTGATGCGAGGGTGTGGTGTGTGTGTGTGGTGATGCGAGGGTGTGTGTGGTGATGCGAGGGTGTGTGTGGTGATGCGAGGGTGTGTGTGGTGATGCGAGGGTGTGTGTGGTGATGCGAGGGTGTGTGTGGTGATGCGAGGGTGTGTGTGGGATGCGAGGGTGTGTGTGGTGATGCGAGGGTGTGTGTGTGGTGATGCGAGGGTGTGTGTGGTGATGCGAGGGTGTGTGTGGTGATGCGAGGGGGTGTGTGTGTGGTGATGCGATGCCAGGGTGTGTGTGGTGATGCGAGGGTGTGTGTGGTGATGCGAGGGTGTGTGTGGTGATGCGAGGGTGTGTGTGGTGATGCGAGGGGTGTGTGTGTGATGATGCGAGGTGTGTGTGTGGTGATGCGAGGGTGTGTGTGGTGATGCGAGGGTGTGTGTGGTGATGCGAGGGTGTGTGTGGTGATGCGAGGGGTGTGTGTGGTGATGCGTGTGGTGATGCGAGGGTGTGTGGTGATGCGAGGGTGTGTGTGGTGATGCGAGGGTGTGTGTGGTGATGCGAGGGTGTGTGTGGTGATGCGAGGGTGTGTGTGGTGATGCGAGGGTGTGTGTGGTGATGCGAGGGTGTGTGTGGTGATGCGAGGGTGTGTGTGGTGATGCGAGGTGTGGGTGTGTGCGAGGGTGTGTGTGGTGATGCGAGGGTGTGTGTGGTGATGCGAGGTGTGTGTGTGGTGATGCGAGGGTGTGTGTGGTGATGCGAGGGTGTGTGTGGTGATGCCGAGGGTGTGTGTGGTGATGCGAGGGTGTGTGTGGTGATGCGAGGGTGTGTGTGGTGATGCGAGGGTGTGTGGTGCTGTGAGTGTGTGTGTGGTGATGCGAGGGTGTGTGTGTGGTGATGCGAGGGTGTGTGTGGTGATGCGAGGGTGTGTGTGGTGATGCGAGGGTGTGTGTGGTGATGCGAGGGTGTGTGTGGTGATGCGAGGGTGTGTGTGGTGATGCGAGGGTGTGTGTGGTGATGCGAGGGTGTGTGTGGTGATGCGAGGGTGTGTGTGGTGATGCCAGGGTGTGTGTGGTGATGCGAGGTGTGTGTGTGGTGATGCGAGGGTGTGTGTGGTGATGCGAGGGTGTGTGTGGTGATGCGAGGGTGTGTGTGGTGATGCGAGGGTGTGTGTGGTGATGCGAGGGTGTGTGTGGTGATGCGAGGGTGTGTGTGTGGTGATGCGAGGGTGTGTGTGGTGATGCGAGGGTGTGTGTGGTGATGCGAGGGTGTGTGTGGTGATGCGAGGGTGTGTGTGGTGATGCGAGGGTGTGTGTGGTGATGCGAGGGTGTGTGTGGTGATGCGAGGGTGTGTGTGGTGATGCGAGGGTGTGTGTGGTGATGCGAGGGTGTGTGTGGTGATGCGAGGGTGTGTGTGGTGATGCGAGGGTGTGTGTGGTGATGCGAGGGTGTGTGTGGTGATGCGAGGGTGTGTGTGGTGATGCGAGGGGTGTGTGTGGTGATGCGAGGGTGTGTGTGGTGATGCGAGGGTGTGTGTGGTGATGCGAGGGTGTGTGTGGTGATGCGAGGGTGTGTGTGGTGATGCGAGGTGTGTGTGTGGTGATGCGAGGGTGTGTGTGTGATGATGCGAGGGTGTGTGTGTGGTGATGCGAGGGTGTGTGTGTGGTGATGCGAGGGTGTGTGTGGTGATGCGAGGGTGTGTGTGGTGATGCGAGGGTGTGTGTGTGTGGTGATGCGAGGGTGTGTGTGGTGATGCGAGGGTGTGTGTGTGGTGATGCGAGGGTGTGTGTGGTGATGCGAGGGTGTGTGTGGTGATGCGAGGGTGTGTGTGGTGATGCGAGGGTGTGTGTGGTGATGCGAGGGTGTGTGTGGTGATGCGAGGGTGTGTGTGGTGATGCGAGGGTGTGTGTGGTGATGCGAGGGTGTGTGTGGTGATGCGAGGGTGTGTGTGGTGATGCGAGGGTGTGTGTGGTGATGCGAGGGTGTGTGTGGTGATGCGAGGGTGTGTGTGGTGATGCGAGGGTGTGTGTGGTGATGCGAGGGTGTGTGTGGTGATGCGAGGTGTGTGTGAGGTGTGTGTGTGGTGATGCGAGGGTGTGTGTGGTGATGCGAGGGTGTGTGTGGTGATGTGTGGTGTGCGAGGGTGTGTGTGGTGATGCGAGGGTGTGTGTGGTGATGCGAGGGTGTGTGTGGTGATGCGAGGGGGTGTGTGTGGTGATGTGTGGGATGCGAGTGTGTGTGGTGATGCGAGGGTGTGTGTGGTGATGCGAGGGTGTGTGTGGTGATGCGAGGGTGTGTGTGGTGATGCGAGGGTGTGTGTGGTGATGGGAGGGTGTGTGTGGTGATGCGAGGGTGTGTGTGTTGTGATGCGAGGGTGTGTGTGGTGATGCGAGGGTGTGTGTGGTGATGCGAGGGTGTGTGTGTGGTGATGCGAGGGTGTGTGTGGTGATGCGAGGGTGTGTGTGGTGATGTGTGTGTGGTGATGCGAGGGGTGTGTGTGGTGATGCGAGGGTGTGTGTGGTGATGCGAGGGTGTGTGTGGTGATGCGAGGGTGTGTGTGGTGATGCGAGGGTGTGTGTGGTGATGCGAGGGTGTGTGTGGTGATGCGAGGGTGTGTGTGGTGATGCGAGGGTGTGTGTGGTGATGCGAGGGTGTGTGTGGTGATGTGTGTGTGGTGATGCGAGGGGGTGTGTGTGGTGATGCGAGGGTGTGTGTGGTGATGCGAGGGTGTGTGTGGTGATGCGAGGGTGTGTGTGGTGATGCGAGGTGTGTGTGTGGTGATGCGAGGGTGTGTGTGTGATGTGATGTGTGTGGTGATGCGAGGGTGTGTGTGGTGATGCGAGGGGGGTGTGTGTGTGATGAGGGTGTGTGTGGTGATGGTGTGTGTGTGGTGATGCGAGGGTGTGTGGTGATGCGAGGGTGTGTGGTGATGCGAGGGTGTGTGTGGTGATGCCAGGGTGTGTGTGGTGATGCGAGGGTGTGTGTGTGGTGATGCGAGGGTGTGTGTGGTGATGCGAGGGTGTGTGTGGTGATGCGAGGGTGTGTGTGGTGATGCGAGGGTGTGTGTGGTGATGCGAGGGTGTGTGTGGTGATGCGAGGGTGTGTGTGGTGATGCGAGGGTGTGTGTGGTGATGCGAGGGTGTGTGTGGTGATGCGAGGGTGTGTGTGGTGATGCGAGGGTGTGTGTGGTGATGGTGATGCGGGTGTGTGTGGTGATGCGAGGGTGTGTGTGGTGATGCGAGGGTGTGTGTGGTGATGCGAGGGTGTGTGTGGTGATGCGAGGGTGTGTGTGGTGATGCGAGGGTGTGTGTGGTGATGCGAGGGTGTGTGTGGTGATGCGAGGGGTGTGTGTGGTGATGCGAGGGTGTGTGTGGTGATGCGAGGGTGTGTGTGGTGATGCGAGGGTGTGTGTGGTGATGCGAGGGGTGTGTGGTGATGCGAGGGTGTGTGTGGTGATGCGAGGGTGTGTGTGGTGATGCGAGGGTGTGTGTGGTGATGCGAGGGGTGTGTGTGGTGATGCGAGGGTGTGTGTGGTGATGCGAGGGTGTGTGTGGTGATGCGAGGGTGTGTGTGGTGATGCGAGGGTGTGTGTGGTGATGCGAGGGTGTGTGTGGTGATGCGAGGGTGTGTGTGGTGTGCGAGGGTGTGTGTGGGGTGTGTGTGGTGATGCGAGGGTGTGTGTGGTGATGCGATGCGAGGGTGTGTGTGGTGATGCGAGGGTGTGTGTGGTGATGCGAGGGTGGTGTGTGTGTGGTGATGCGAGGGTGTGTGTGGTGATGCGAGGTGTGTGTGTGTGGTGATGCGAGGGTGTGTGTGTGGTGATGCGAGGGGTGTGTGTGGTGATGCGAGGGTGTGTGTGGTGATGCGAGGGTGTGTGTGGTGATGCGAGGTGTGTGTGTGTGATGCGAGGGTGTGTGTGGTGATGCGAGGGTGTGTGTGGTGATGCGAGGGTGTGTGTGGGGTGTGTGTGGTGATGCGAGGGTGTGTGTGGTGATGCGAGGGTGTGTGTGGTGATGCGAGGGTGTGTGTGTGGTGATGCGAGGGTGTGTGTGGTGATGCGAGGGTGTGTGTGGTGAGGCGAGTGTGTGTGTGTGGTGATGCGAGGGTGTGTGGTGATGCGAGGGTGTGTGTGGTGATGCGAGGGTGTGTGTGGTGATGCGAGGGTGTGTGTGGTGATGCGAGGGTGTGTGGTGTGTGTGGTGATGCGAGGGTGTGTGTGGTGAGGCGAGGGTGTGTGTGGTGATGCGAGGGTGTGTGTGGTGATGCGAGGGTGTGTGTGGTGATGCGAGGGTGTGTGTGGTGATGCGAGGGTGTGTGTGGTGATGCGAGGGTGTGTGTGGTGATGCGAGGGTGTGTGTGGTGATGCGAGGGTGTGTGTGGTGATGCGAGGGTGTGTGTGGTGATGCGAGGGTGTGTGTGGTGATGCGAGGGTGTGTGTGGTGATGCGAGGGTGTGTGTGGTGATGCGCGGGTGTGTGTGGTGATGCGCGGGTGTGTGTGGTGATGCGAGGGTGTGTGTGTGGTGATGCGAGGGTGTGTGTGGTGATGCCAGGGTGTGTGTGGTGATGCCAGGGTGTGTGTGGTGATGCCAGGGTGTGTGTGGTGATGCGAGGGTGTGTGTGGTGATGCGAGGTGTGTGTGGTGATGCCAGGGGGTGTGTGTGGTGATGATGCGAGGGTGTGTGTGTGATGAGGGTGTGTGTGGTGATGCGAGGGTGTGTGTGGTGATGCGAGGGTGTGTGTGGTGATGCGAGTGTGTGTGTGTGGTGATGCGAGGGTGTGTGTGGTGATGCGAGGGTGTGTGTGTGGTGATGCGAGGGTGTGTGTGGTGATGCGAGGGTGTGTGTGTTGAGTCGTGTGTGTGTGTGGTGATGCGAGGGTGTGTGTGGTGATGCGAGGGTGTGTGTGGTGATGCGAGGGTGTGTGTGGTGATGCGAGGGTGTGTGTGGTGATGCGAGGGTGTGTGTGTGGTGATGAGAGTGTGTGTGGTGATGCGAGGGTGTGTGTGGTGATGCGAGGGTGTGTGTGGTGATGCGAGGGTGTGTGTGGTGATGCGAGGGGTGTGTGTGGTGATGGAGGGTGTGTGTGGTGATGCGAGGGTGTGTGTGGTGATGGGTGTGTGTGGTGATGCGAGGGTGTGTGTGTGTGATGCGAGGGTGTGTGTGGTGATGCGAGGGTGTGTGTGGTGATGCGAGGGTGTGTGTGGTGATGCGAGGGTGTGTGTGGTGATGCGAGGGTGTGTGTGGTGTGTGTGGTGATGGTGTGTGTGGTGATGCGAGGGTGTGTGTGGTGATGCGAGGGGGTGTGTGTGGTGATGCCAGGGTGTGTGTGGTGATGCGAGGGTGTGTGTGGTGATGCGAGGGTGTGTGTGGTGATGCGAGGGTGTGTGTGGTGATGCGAGGGTGTGTGTGTGGTGATGCGAGGGTGTGTGTGGTGATGCGAGTGTGTGTGTGGTGATGCGAGTGTGTGTATGGTGATGCGAGGGTTTGTGTGGTGATGCGAGGGTGTGTATGGTGATGCGAGGGTGTGTGTGGTGATGCGAGGGTGTGTGTGGTGATGCGAGGGTGTGTGTGGTGATGCGAGGGTGTGTGTGGTGATGCGAGTGATGCGAGGGTGTGTGTGGTGATGCGAGGGTGTGTGTGTGGTGATGCGAGGGTGTGTGTGTGGTGATGCGAGGGTGTGTGTGGTGATGCGAGGGTGTGTGTGGTGATGCGAGGGTGTGTGTGTGATGCGAGGTGATGCGAGGGTGTGTGTGGTGATGCGAGGGTGTGTGTGGTGATGCGAGGGGTGTGTGGTGTGTGGTGATGCGAGGTGTGTGTGTGGTGATGCGAGGGTGTGTGTGGTGATGCGAGGGTGTGTGTGGTGATACGAGGGTGTGTGTGGTGATGCGAGTGTGTGTGTGGTGATGCGAGGGTGTGTGTGGTGATGCGTGGGTGTGTGTGTGGTGATGCGAGGGTGTGTGTGGTGATGCGAGGGTGTGTGTGGTGATGCGAGGGTGTGTGTGGTGATGCGAGGGTGTGTGTGGTGATGCGAGGGTGTGTGTGGTGATGCGAGGGTGTGTGTGGTGATGCGAGGGTGTGTGTGGTGATGCGAGGGTGTGTGTGGTGATGCGAGGGTGTGTGTGGTGTGCGAGGGTGTGTGTGGTGATGCGAGGGTGTGTGTGGTGATGCGAGGGTGTGTGTGGTGATGCGAGGGGTGTGTGTGATGCGATGCGGTGTGTGTGTGGTGATGCGAGGGTGTGTGTGGTGATGCGAGGGTGTGTGTGGTGATGCGAGGGTGTGTGTGGTGATGCGAGGGTGTGTGGAGGGTGTGTGTGGTGATGCGAGGGTGTGTGTGGTGATGCGAGGGTGTGTGTGGTGATGCGAGGGTGTGTGTGGTGATGCGAGGGTGTGTGTGTGGTGATGCGAGGGTGTGTGTGGTGATGCGAGGGTGTGTGTGGTGATGCGAGGGTGTGTGTGGTGATGCGAGGGTGTGTGTGGTGATGCGAGGGTGTGTGTGGTGTGTGTGTGGTGATGCGAGGGTGTGTGTGGTGATGCGAGGGTGTGTGTGGTGATGCGAGGGTGTGTGTGGTGTGTGTGTGGTGATGCGAGGGTGTGTGTGGTGATGCGAGGTGTGTGTGTGGTGATGCGAGGGTGTGTGTGGTGATGCCAGGGTGTGTGTGGTGATGCGAGGGTGTGTGTGGTGATGCGAGGGTGTGTGTGGTGATGCGAGGGTGTGTGTGGTGATGCGAGGGTGTGTGTGGTGATGCGAGGGGTGTGTGGTGATGCGAGTGATGTGTGGTGATGCGAGGGTGTGTGTGGTGATGCGAGGGTGTGTGTGGTGATGTGTGTGTGGTGATGCGAGGGGTGTGTGTGGTGATGCGTGGTGATGCGTGTGTGTGTGGTGATGCGAGGGTGTGTGTGGTGATGCGAGGGTGTGTGTGGTGATGCGAGGGTGTGTGTGGTGATGCGAGGGTGTGTGTGGTGATGCGAGGGTGTGTGTGGTGATGCGAGGGTGTGTGTGGTGATGCGAGGGTGTGTGTGGTGATGCGAGGGTGTGTGTGGTGATGCGAGGGTGTGTGTGGTGATGCGAGGGTGTGTGTGGTGATGCGAGGGTGTGTGTGGTGATGCAGGGGGTGTGTGTGGTGATGCGAGGGTGTGTGTGGTGATGCGAGGGGGGTGTGTGTGGTGATGCGAGGGTGTGTGTGGTGATGCGAGGGTGTGTGTGGTGATGCGAGGGTGTGTGTGGTGATGCGAGGGTGTGTGTGGTGATGCGAGGGTGTGTGGTGTGTGTGTGGTGATGCGAGGGTGTGTGTGGTGATGCGAGGGTGTGTGTGGTGATGCGAGGGTGTGTGTGGTGATGCGAGGGGTGTGTGTGGTGATGCGAGGGTGTGTGTGGTGATGCGAGGGTGTGTGTGGTGATGCGAGGGTGTGTGTGGTGATGCGAGGGTGTGTGTGGTGATGCGAGGGTGTGTGTGGTGATGCGAGGGGTGTGTGGTGTGCGAGGGTGTGTGTGGTGATGCCAGGGTGTGTGTGGTGATGCGAGGGTGTGTGTGGTGATGCGAGGGTGTGTGTGGTGATGCGAGGGTGTGTGTGGTGATGCGAGGGGGTGTGTGTGGTGATGCGAGGGTGTGTGTGGTGATGCGAGGGTGTGTGTGGTGATGCGAGGGTGTGTGTGGTGATGCGAGGGTGTGTGTGGTGATGCGAGGGTGTGTGTGGTGATGCGAGGGTGTGTGTGGTGATGTGTGTGTGTGGTGATGCGAGGGTGTGTGTGGTGATGCGAGGGTGTGGTGTGTGGTGATGCGAGGGTGTGTGTGTGGTGATGCGAGGTGTGTGTGTGGTGATGCGAGGGTGTGTGTGGTGATGCGAGGGTGTGTGTGGTGATGCGAGGGTGTGTGTGGTGATGCGAGGGTGTGTGTGGTGATGCGAGGGGTGTGTGTGGTGATGCGAGGGTGTGTGTGGTGATGCGAGGTGTGTGTGATGTGATGCGAGGGTGTGTGTGGTGATGCGAGGGTGTGTGTGGTGATGCGAGGGTGTGTGTGGTGATGCGAGGGTGTGTGTGTGCGAGGGGTGATGCGAGGGTGTGTGTGGTGATGCGAGGGTGTGTGTGGTGATGCGAGGGTGTGTGTGGTGATGCGAGGGTGTGTGTGGTGATGCGAGGGTGTGTGTGGTGATGCGAGTGATGCGAGGGTGTGTGTGGTGATGCGAGGGTGTGTGTGGTGATGTGTGTGGTGATGCGAGGGTGTGTGTGGTGATGCCAGGGTGTGTGTGGTGATGCGAGGGTGTGTGTGGGGTGTGTGTGGTGATGCCAGGGTGTGTGTGGTGATGCGAGGGTGTGTGTGGTGATGCGAGGGTGTGTGTGTGGTGATGTGTGGTGGATGCGAGGGTGTGTGTGGTGATGCGAGGGTGTGTGTGGTGATGCGAGGGTGTGTGTGGTGATGCGAGGGTGTGTGGGTGTGTGTGTGTGGTGATGCGAGGGGGTGTGTGTGGTGATGCGAGGGTGTGTGTGGTGATGCGAGGGTGTGTGTGGTGATGCGAGGGTGTGTGTGGTGATGCGAGGGTGTGTGTGGTGGGTGTGTGTGGTGATGCGAGGGTGTGTGTGTGGTGATGCGAGGGTGTGTGTGGTGATGCGAGGGTGTGTGTGGTGATGCGAGGGTGTGTGTGGTGATGCGAGGGTGTGTGTGGTGATGCGAGGGTGTGTGTGGTGATGCGAGGGTGTGTGTGGTGATGCGAGGGTGTGTGTGGTGATGCGAGGGTGTGTGTGGTGATGCGAGGGTGTGTGTGGTGATGCGAGGGTGTGTGTGGTGATGCGAGGGTGTGTGTGGTGATGCGAGGGGTGTGTGTGGTGATGCGAGGGTGTGTGTGGTGATGCGAGGGTGTGTGTGTGTGATGCGAGGGTGTGTGTGTGTGATGCGAGGGTGTGTGTGGTGATGCGAGGGTGTGTGTGGTGATGCGAGGTGTGTGTGTGGTGATGCGAGGGTGTGTGTGTGATGAGGGTGTGTGTGGTGATGCGAGGGTGTGTGTGGTGATGCGAGGGTGTGTGTGGTGATGCGAGGGGTGTGTGGGTGATGCGAGGGTGTGTGTGGTGATGCGAGGTGTGTGTGTGGTGATGCGAGGGTGTGTGTGGTGATGCGAGGGTGTGTGTGGTGATGCGAGGGTGTGTGTGGTGATGCGAGGGTGTGTGTGTGGTGATGCGAGGGTGTGTGTGGTGATGCGAGGGTGTGTGTGGTGATGCGAGGGTGTGTGTGGTGATGCGAGGGGTGTGTGTGGTGATGCGAGGGGTGTGTGTGGTGATGCGAGGGTGTGTGTGGGTGCGAGGGTGTGTGTGGTGATGCGAGGGTGTGTGTGGTGATGCGAGGGTGTGTGTGGTGATGCGAGGGTGTGTGTGGTGTGTGTGTGGTGATGCGAGTGATGCGAGGGTGTGTGTGGTGATGCGAGGGTGTGTGTGGTGATGCGAGGGTGTGTGTGGTGATGCGAGGGTGTGTGTGGTGATGCGAGGGTGTGTGTGGTGATGCGAGGGTGTGTGTGGTGATGCGAGGGTGTGTGTGGTGATGCGAGGGTGTGTGTGGTGATGCGAGGGTGTGTGTGGTGATGCGAGGGTGTGTGTGGTGATGCGAGGGTGTGTGTGGTGATGCGAGGGTGTGTGTGGTGATGCGAGGGTGTGTGTGGTGATGCGAGGGTGTGTGTGGTGATGCGAGGGTGTGTGTGGTGATGCGAGGGTGTGTGTGGTGATGCGAGGGTGTGTGTGGTGATGCGAGGGTGTGTGTGGTGATACGAGGGTGTGTGTGGTGATGCGAGGGTGTGTGTGGTGACGCGAGGGTGTGTGTGGTGATGGGAGGGTGTGAGTGTGGTGATGCGAGTGTGGTGTGTGTGTGGTGATGCCAGGGTGTGTGTGGTGATGCGAGGGTGTGTGTGGTGATGCGAGGGTGTGTGTGTGGTGATGCGAGGGTGTGTGTGGTGATGCGAGGGTGTGTGTGGTGATGCGAGGGTGTGTGTGGTGATGCGAGTGTGTGTGTGTGTGGTGATGCGAGTGTGTGTGTGGTGATGCGAGGGTGTGTGTGGTGATGCGAGGGTGTGTGTGGTGATGCGAGGGTGTGTGTGGTGATGCGAGGGTGTGTGTGGTGATGCGAGGGTGTGTGTGGTGATGCGAGGGTGTGTGTGGTGATGCGAGGGTGTGTGTGGTGATGCGAGGGTGTGTGTGGAGTTGCGAGGGTGTGTGTGTGGTGATGCCAGGGTGTGTGTGGTGATGCCAGGGTGTGTGTGGTGATGCGAGGGTGTGTGTGGTGATGCGAGGGTGTGTGTGGTGATGCCAGGGTGTGTGTGGTGATGCGAGGGTGTGTGTGGTGATGCGAGGGTGTGTGTGGTGATGCTTGCAGTGTGTGTGGTGATGCGAGGGTGTGTGTGGTGATGCGAGGGTGTGTGTGGTGATGCCAGGGTGTGTGTGGTGATGCGAGGGTGTGTGTGGTGATGCGAGGGTGTGTGTGTGGTGATGCGAGGGTGTGTGTGGTGATGCGAGGGTGTGTGTGCCTCAGGAGTTAGATTAGGTGTCACATCCACTCCCAGGTCTCTTTCTCAAATCGTTACAGGTAGGCTGTTCCCCTTCATTGTGTACTGTCCCTTTGGTCTCCTGTCACCTGATCCCATTTCCATAACTTTACATTTACTGGTGTTAAACTCCAGTAGCCATTTCCCTGACCATCTCTGCAGCCTGTTTAAGTCCTCTTGGAGGATCCTACAATCCTCGTCTGTCACAACTCTTCTCATTAATTTTGCGTCATCTGCAAACATTGACATGTATGATTCCACTCCTGTAAACATATCATTTACGTAAATTAGAAAGAGGATTGGTCCCAGCACCGATCCTTGAGGTACTCCACTTGTTACTGTTCGCCAGTCCGACTTCTCGCCCTTTACCATTACCCTCTGGCTCCTTCCTGTTAGGTAGTTCTTCACCCATACTAGGGCCTTTCCGCGTTCTCCTGCCTGCCTCTCAAGTTTGTATAGCAGTCTCATGTGCGGTACTGTATCAAAGGCCTTTTGGCAGTCAAGAAATATGCAGTCTGCCCAGCCTTCTCTGTCCTGCCTTATCCTTGTTACTTTATCATAGAATTCTAAAAGGTTTGTTAGGCATGATTTCCCTGTCCAGAACCCATGTTGGTGCTTGTTTACAAACCCAATGCTCTCCAGGTGCTCAACAAGTCTTAGCCTAATTATTCTTTCAAGTATTTTGCAGGGGATGCTTGTCAGTGATACGGGTCTGTAGTTAAGTGCCTCCTCCCTATCACCCTTTTTGAAAATCGGTACGACATTTGCCTCCTTCCAGCAACTGGGCAATTCTCCCGACATAAGTGACTCATTAAAGATCATTGCCAGAGGCACGCTGAGAGCCTGCGCTGCCTCTTTAAGTATCCACGGTGATACTTTGTCTGGTCCAACAGCTTTATTTGCATCCAGTGTTGTCAACTGTTTCATTACATCCTCTGCTGTCACCTCTATATCTGATAGTCTTTCATCTTGGGTAATCTCTTCTAACAATGGGAGCTGCTCAGGCTCGGTTGTGAACACTCCATGGAATTTTGCATTCAGTACCTCGCAGATTTCCTTGTCGCTTTCTGTATATGCCCCTTCTGTTTTCCTCAGTCTTGTCACTTGGTCATTTACCGACATCTTCCTTCTTATATGGCTATGTAGTAATTTTGGTTGCTTTTTCGCTTTGACTGCAATATCGTTCTCATAATTTCTTTCCGACACTCGTCTTATGTTAATGTAATCATTCCTAGCTCTGTTACATCTAATCCTGTTGTCCTCTGTCCTTTGTCTTCTGTACTTCCTCCACTCCCTCCTGCTTCTCACCTTTGCTTCCTGACACTGTCTATTAAACCATGGGTTATTATATTCCCTCCTGCTTTTTCCTTTATTGTTGGAATAAATCTATCTTCAGCCTCCTTGCATTTCAATATGACTTGGTTCATCATACCTTGCACTGTTTTTCCTCTAAGTTCTTCCTCCCACTGCACTTCTCCCAGGTAGTCCCTTATCCTTCTGTAGTCCCCTTTTCTGTAATCAAGTCTCCTTTCCCGGACCTCTTGTCCTTTGGTCACAATTTTAAGCTCCATCATGTAGTCAAAGACTAGGACACAATGGTCACTAGCTCCT
Source organism: Procambarus clarkii (assembly GCF_020424385.1). NCBI lineage: Eukaryota > Metazoa > Arthropoda > Malacostraca > Decapoda > Cambaridae > Procambarus > Procambarus clarkii. The sequence goes on from NW_025557424.1 coordinate 29,353, forward strand.
AGTGGTATTTCATGTTCCAACTGCTCGATGTCTTCTACATTCTGAGTGATAATGAGATCTAATAGGCTGGGCGTATCCCCTCCTCTTTCCCTAGTATCTTCTTTCACATGCTGTGTTAGGAAATTCCTGTCAATAACGTCTACCAGCTTCGCTCCCCAGGTCTCCTCCCCGCCATGGGGATTCCTCGTTTCCCAATTTATCTCTCTGTGATTTAGGTCCCCCATGACCAGCAGCTTCGCTCTCATTCTATGCGCTAAAGTTGCTGCCCTCTGCAGTTCATCCATACATGTCTTGTTGCTGTCCTCGTACTCCTGCCTGGGCCTTCTACTGTTTGGTGGGGGATTGTAGAGTATCAAGATTACAATCTTCTTCCCATCCACTGTCAGAGTTCCATGTATGAAGCTTGTGCTTTCATTGGTACCCGGATTTTCCAGCTCATCAAACTTCCATTTCCGCTTTATTAGTAGTGCCACTCCTCCTCCCTGTCTCTGTGTCCTTTCTTTTCTTATCACCTGGTACCCCTCTGGAAAGATTGCATCCGAGATCATGCCATTTATTTTAGTTTCCACTATTGCCACTATGTCTGGGTCTGCTCACTAACTCTTTCTTTGATGCCAGGGTGTGTGTGGTGATGATGCCAGGTGTGTGTGTGTGGTGATGCCAGGGTGGTGTGTGTGTGGTGATGCCAGGGTGTGTATGTGTTGTGATGCGAGGGTGTGTGTGTGGTGATGCGAGTGTGTGTGTGTGGTGATGCCAGGGTGTGTGTGATGATGCCAGGGTGTGTGTGGTGATGCGAGGGTGTGTGTGGTGATGCGAGGGTGTGTGTGGTGATGCCAGGGTGTGTGTGGTGATGCCAGGGTGTGTGTGGTGATGAGAGGGTGTGTGTGGTGATGCCAGGGTGATGTGTGTGTGGTGATGCGAGGGTGTGTGTGTGGTGATGCGAGGGTGTGTGTGTGTGTGTGTGGTGATGCGAGGGTGTGTGTGGTGATGCGAGGGTGTGTGTGTGGTGATGCGAGGGTGTGTGTGGTGATGCGAGGGTGTGTGTGGTGATGCGAGGGTGTGTGGTGATGCCAGTGGTGTGTGGTGATGCCAGGGTGTGTGTGTGGTGATGCGAGTGGTGTGTGTGTGTGGTGATGCGAGGGTGTGTGGTGATGCGAGGGGTGTGTGGTGATGCCAGGGTGTGTGGTGGTGCCAGGGTGTGTGTGGTGATGCGAGGGTGTGTGTTTTGTGATGCCAGGGTATGTGTGTGGTGATGCCAGGGTGTGTGTGGTGATGCGAGGGTGTGTGTGTGGTGATGCGAAGGTGTGTGTGTGTGGTGGTGCTAGGGTATGTGTGTGGTGATGCCAGGGTGTGTGTGTGGTGATGCGAGGGTGTGTGTGGTGATGCCAGGGTGTGTGTGGTGATGCGAGGGTGAGTGTGGTGATTCCAGGGTGTGTGTGGTGGTGTCAGGGTGTGTGCGGTGATGCGAGGGTGTGTGTGTGGTGATGCGAGGGTGTGTGTGGTGATGCGAGGGTGTGTGTGTGGTGATGCGAGGGTGTGTGTGTGGTGATGCCAGGGTGTGTGTGGTGATGCCAGGGTGTGTGTGGTGATGCGAGGGTGTGTGTGGTGATGCGAGGGTGTGTGTGGTGATGCGATGGTGTGTGTGGTGATGCGAGGGTGTGTGTGGTGATGCGAGGGTGTGTGTGGTGATGCGAGGGTGTGTGTGTGTGGTGATGCGAGGGTGTGTGTGGTGATGCCAGTGGTGTGTGTGGTGATGCGAGGGTGTGTGTGGTGATGCCAGGGTGTGTGTGTGGCGATGCCAGGGTATGTGTGTGGTGATGCCAGGGTGTGTGTGGTGATGCCAGGGTGTGTGTGTGGTGATGCCAGGGTATGTGTGTGGTGATGCCAGGGTGTGTGTGTGGTGATGCCAGGGTGTGTGTGGTGATGCGTGGGTGTGTGTGGTGATGCGAGGGTGTGTGGGTGTGGTGATGCGAGGGTGTGTGTGGTGATGCGAGGGTGTGTGTGGTGATGCCAGGGTGTGTGTGGTGATGCCAGGGTGTGTGTGGTGATGGCAGGTTGTGTGTGGTGATGCGAGGGTGTGTGTGTGTGGTGATGCCAGGGTGTGTGTGGTGATGCCAGGGTGTGTGTGTGGTGATGCCAGGGTGTGTGTGTGTGTGGTGATGCCAGGGTGTGTGTGTGTGTGGTGATGCCAGGGTGTGTGTGTGGTGATGCGAGGGTGTGTGTGTGATGATGCCAGGGTGTGTGTGGCGATGCAAGGGTGTGTGTGTGGTGATGCCAGGGTGTGTGTGGTGATGTCAGGGTGTGTGGTGATGCGAGGGTGTGTGTGGTGATGCCAGGGTGTGTGTGGTGATGCGAGGGTGTGTGTGGTAATGCGAGGGTGTGTGGTGATGCCAGGGTGTGTGTGTGTGGTGATGCCACGGTGTGTGTGGTGGTGCCAGTGTGTGTGTGTGGTGATGCCAGGGTGTGTGTGGTGATGCGAGGGTGTGTGTGGTGATGCGAGGGTGTGTGGTGATGCCAGGGTGTGTGGTGGTGCCAGGGTGTGTGTGTGGTGATGCGAGGGTGTGTGTGTGGTGATGCGAGGGTGTGTGGTGATGCGAGGGTGTGTGGTGATGCCAGGGTGTGTGGTGGTGCCAGGGTGTGTGTGGTGATGCGAGGGTGTGTGTGTGGTGATGCCAGGGTGTGTGTGGTGATGCCAGGGTGTGTGTGGTGATGCGAGGGTGTGTGTGTGGTGATGCGAAGGTGTGTGTGTGTGGTGGTGCTAGGGTATGTGTGTGGTGATGCCAGGGTGTGTGTGTGGTGATGCGAGGGTGTGTGTGGTGATGCCAGGTGTGTGTGTGGTGATGCGAGGGTGTGTGTGGTGATGCCAGGGTGTGTGTGTGTGTGGTGTCAGGGTGTGTGCGGTGATGCGAGGGTGTGTGTGTGTGATGCGAGGGTGTGTGTGGTGATGCGAGAGTGTGTGTGTGGTGATGCGAGGGTGTGTGTGTGGTGATGCCAGGGGTGTGTGTGGTGATGCCAGGGTGTGTGTGGTGATGCGAGGGTGTGTGTGGTGATGCGAGGGTGTGTGTGGTGATGCCAAGGTGTGTGTGGTGATGCGAGGGTGTGTGTGGTGATGCGAGGGTGTGTGTGGTAATGCGAGGGTGTGTGTGTGTGGTGATGCGAGGGTGTGTGTGAGTAGTAGGGATGACATGCCACAGGGGATTTTTTTTTTGGGGGCAGAAAATCCCCTGTGGCATGTCAGGGTTTTCAGGTGAATTTGGGGAGTCACAGATTTGGGATTAAGGATTTCTTATGAGCGAGTAATTTCCGAGACTTTAGAAGTTTGTTAAGGTTTCTTATGATGAAGATAAGTTCATACGAGATTGTTAAAGTTCTTATGGGAGAAATTCAAAATATCCCCTGTAGCATGTCAGGTTTTTCAGGAGAATTTGGGGAGTCACAGATTTGGAATTAAGGAATTCTTATGAGGAAAATAATTTCTGAGATTTTAGAAGTTTGTTAAGGTTTCTTATGATGAAAATAAGTAGGAAAATCTTAAAGAAAAATTTTAGAAAATATCGTGTTTGTGTCACTGCATTTCCAGGTGAAGTCTACGGACATATTTTGCCTGTTTTCAACTTCTGGAAACGTTACCTGTGTGGGCCATGGATTTCAGGTCCAAAGGGAAAAAATCCCCTGTGAGGGCCAGGGTTTTCAGGTAAATTTAGAATATGTTTATGACCAAATTTTTGTAAAAAAGACCATTTTCAGAGAATATTGTCTTAGATGATTTGTTAAGGAAAACAGACAACTTAGCCATAACATTTAGTTTTATATCCATTTACGGTTATTTCACCTGTAAAGACCAAAATTGAACAGAGCCCAGTTTTAAGCTCATATTTCATCAGAGTCCAATTATCAACAGAAATTCGCCAGAGTCTACTTTGAGAGCAAATTTCATCAGTGTCCTGTAATCTGTGAAAATTTGACAGAGTCCATTTTATACCCAATTTTCGTCAGAGTCCAGTTCTTGATCGAAATTCATCAGAGTTCAGTTTTCTAGCAAAATTCGTCAGAGTCCAGTTTATACCGAAAATTCACCAGAGTTCACTTTGTGCCAAATATTCAGAGTCCAGTTCATGATCGAAATTAATCAGTCCAATTAAAGACCCAAATTTTGACAGAGACCACATTTTCGCTACTAGCAGTCCAATCCCCCTGAAATTTTAAACAGTCATATTTCAGACGTAGTAAATAAGATCAAGCCAGTTACTGAGCTCCAGCTCTTGTCCCCCTGTATTTGCATATTTTCTCTATATTCAGCTGTGTTCTTCACATTTTTTCCATGTTTTCTGTGTTCATTCCATGTTCTACAAATGTTCACAGCATGCTCAGTTCAAATTTTTTCTGCCGTTTTCCCCGTATATTCACTATGTTCTTTGTCATGTTTTTCATGTACATCATATGTTCTCTGTATAACTTTTATACTCAATATTCATGTTCTCAATGTTCTTAGCTTGTTCTTCACATGTTCAGTGTTCATTCTTTGTATTCCCTATGTTCCTTATCATGTCTTCATATTCTCTATAAGTTCTTATTCCCTGCATTATCACTCTATTCATCAACTTTTTCTTACATGTTTTCTGTGTTCACCGTATGTTCACTATGTTCTTTGTCATGTTTTTCATGTACATCATATGTTCTCTGTATAACTTTTATACTCAATATTCATGTTCTCAATGTTCTTAGCTTGTTCTTCAAATGTTCAGTGTTTATTCTTTGTATTCCCTATGTTCCTTATCATGTCTTCATATTCTCTATAAGTTCATATTCCCTGCATGTTCACTCTATTCATCAACTTTTTCTTACATGTTTTCTATGTTCACCGTATGTTCACTGTGTTCATTCCCCTACTTAACCTCAATTTTTTTATGTTCTTTGTTTCTTTAAACCAATTTGTTTCTTCCATTCACTAACTAGTTCTTTGTCAAATAATATTATACTGCAATACAGTTCCCTCAATAATTTTAGTCACCCAGTTTTTATTTGCAAACTATGTCAAAGTAATTCTCGTAGTCAACTTAATAGTTCCACCAACTCCGTTCTTAAGGGGGCTTATCATCGCAAAAATTCGGAAAAATCGAATCTTTTTGAAAAATTTATAAAAATACTACAACGTTCTGGCAACACTTTGGCGCAAACCCGAGAATGTTATGATATAAATTAAAGTATTTATGGTACATTTCCATGCGTAATTGTGCAGAATCCGGTGCCCGCGGCTGTGGCGCGCCAAGAGCATTGCGTCATATGTTCTAAACGTCAATTTTTTCGTAATAACGTCGGAAATAACTCTGTATATATGACAACAAATATACACTCAATGGCAACCGTCTGCTAGTGCAGGTGGGTGAGACTACCAGTCACATGTTGTGTCCTGTTGAGAGTGGAGGGTGTTGATGCGCGCTCCATTTTTGCTCCTGGAATCTCGCTTTTGTAGCGTCTAGCGCACAATGACCTATAAACGGAAGGGTCTGAATGCAAGAGTAGCCAATTTGACACGCGGTCGCCGTCGTTGGCTGGAAAGGAGAGACGCTGTAGCACAAGGGAGGTTATTATCAAGTGAAGCCCTCCCCGCCTCAGCTGTGAGAGGCATGACATAGCAGCCACACCCCGCTTCGACCCTCCTCACACATCCTCAACCCCTCTATGTGTATGGACCGGCCACGACAGTGCCATCTACATCTGGTGTGGCAGTGCCATCTACATCTACTGCTGTGGCTGGTGTGGCAGTGCCGTCTACATCTGGTGTGGCAGTGCCATCTACATCTGGTGTGGCAGTGCCATCTACATCTGGTGTGGCAGTGCCATCTACATCTACTGCTGTGGCTGGTGTGGCAGTGCCGTCTACATCTGGTGTAAGTCATACAAGTCGAAGTCTGGTAATATGTATGTGCAGGATATATATATGTATATATATATTTTTTTTTTCTATTTTTTTTTTCGTTTGTTATCAGGGGATGTGCATGGAACTTGCACACCTTGCTCAATGGATGCCTATCTGCAAGGGTGCCAATTATGAACGAAATCGGTCGATGACACACTCGACTACAGGTGGCCGAACTTTGATCTTATTTTACTCAGGTAAGTAATTTACAACTTCAAGGTGTTTCTCAGCTTTCATTTATTAATCAATTTACATGCAAATTACACCTTATATGTAGAGTTTGTGCTTCTACAAACCTATTGAGACATTTTAGTCCAAAGTCCATTTGTTGATTTTATAAAAATTTATAAACATCAAATATTGCATATTTTTGGAAGGGTAACTTTGAATAATTATATTATTGCACTAAACACTTTTTTTGATAAAACTGCTCAATAGAATCCTTTATTATGTGCTAAATTTAATATCTGATTGTTATAGAAATATTTTTGTTGACACATGTGTTCCCTGAAATTATTTGAAAATGTTGAAAATTCGTTGCATAATACGTTGTGTATTTTTTTTCTCCTTTTCTGTTTAGGGTGTGATGCTGAAACTTGGACCAGTTGCAGCTCTTTCTATAACCATTTCATAAATAAATTTATAAACAAATTGAACAATTTTTACGAAACCCGTAATATGCCCCCTTAAACAAATCTACACTTTATTCAGTTCCAAATTTACAAAGACAAACCTTTCTTGTAACTTCTTAACTAAAAATCTTTCGCAAATCAACTAAAACATAGTCACTTTCCACATTTCTCAACTAAACTTATTATCCAATCAACCAAAAATTGTCAAAGGAATCTTTCCAACACTGTTCTTAACTAAAACAACCTTTCTCTTAGCTAAAAATTGTCAAAGGAATCTTTCCAGCACTGTTCATAACTAAACTTATTCCCTAGTCATCAGAAAATAACCGTGTTCTTCATGTTTCATTGTCATTTCATAACTAAAATTATTCATCAATCAACAGAAAAAGTCATATTCATCATTGTTCCTAACTAAAATTATGTTTTCGTCAAGTAAGAAAATATAGTCAAAGATATCTATCATCGTCGTTCTTAACTGACATTTATACGTTGTGGAGCACTAAAATAGTCACTGTCGTCATATTTTTTCTTGTCTTTCCTCAACTAAAATAGTCAAATGCAACTTTTTCAACACTTTCGTAACTAAAATTATATGTCGCAAAGTAAGAAAAATAGTCAAATGTAACTTTTTCAGCACTTTCGTAAAAATTATATGTCGTTAAGTAAGAAAAATAGTCAAAGGTGCTCTCCGTAACACAAAAGTTACTCTTCGAGACAACAAAAGACACTCTCAAACACTCAAAAATTTACTCGCATCCTCAAAGTTATTCTCAGAGTCATCAAAAAGTTAATCTCAGTCATCAAAATGTTATTCTCTAAGTAATCTTTCGTTCATCAGAGAAACTTTCTAAGACATCTTCGTTCATTAAAGTTAATCTCGGTCATCAAAGTTGATCTGCAAGATATCTTTGAGACATCAAAGTTACTCTTCATTACATCAAAGACGCATTCAAATACTACTCATGTTCTCAGAAGTCATTCTCAAAGTCATCACCGATTTTCTCAGAGTCACCAAAGTTATTCTCTGAGATAACAAAATACTACTCATGTTCTCAAAAGACATTCTCAAAGTCATCAAAGTTATTCAAAGAGCTAACAAAAGTTATTCTCAGAATCACCTTCGTTCTTCAGAGAAACTTTCTAAAACATCTTTGTTCATCAAAGTTATTCTCGGAGTCATCAAATGTATTCTCTAACTCACTTTTGGTCATTAAAGTTAATTTCTATGTTATAAAAGTTTGTCTCAGAGACATCTAAAGTTAATCTTAGAGTTATCAAATGTAATCTCTAACTCACTTTTGTTCATCAAAGTTGATCTCAGAGTTAACAAAGGTAATCTCTAACTCACTCTCGTTCATCAAAGTTGTTTCAAAGACATCAAAGTTAATCTCAGAGTTATCCAAAGTTATTCTCAGAGACATCTAAAGTTAATCGTGCTCATCAAAGTTGTTCTCTAAGACATAAAAGTTATTCTCAGTCATGATATGTTATTCTCTAAGTAACCTTCCATTCATTAAAGACATTCTCTAAGCCCTCAAAGTTATTCTCTAAGACAACAAAGTCATTCCCAGAGTCATCAAAAAGTTATTCTCAGAGTCACCTTCGTTATTCAAAGAAGCCTTCTGAGACATCCTCGTTCAACAAAACTGTCCTCAGAGCCATCAAAAAAGTTAAATACAGTCATCAAAGTTATTCTCTAAGTATCTTTTCGTTCATCAGAGAAGCTTTCTAAGACATCTTTATTCATCAAAGTTATTCTCAGAGTCATCAAAAGTTGTTCTCTAAGGCATCAAAGATGTTCTCTAAATCATAAAAGTTAATCGTTAAGTCACCTTCGTTCATTAGAGAAACTTTCCAATCCATCTTCGTTGATCAAAGTTATTCTCAGAGTCATCAAAGTGATCTCTAATTCATCTTCGTTCTCCAAAAAGTTGTTCTCTAAGACACCTTCGTTCATCAAAGAATCTCTCCTTCTTCCATCATGTTATTCTTTAAGACATCTTCAGTCATAAAATTTTCTCTCCAAAATGTAACTAGTTCAGCTTTTCATACCAAACCTGCACTTCTGTTAAAATATATTTCCTTAGTCGCTTTACCCTAAAACTGTTTTCTGAACTACACTGTTCAAACCTACGTAACCTATCCTCTCCACCCAATGTTACACCTTACCTTTACCTATCTTACCTAACTTAACCTGCATAACCTAACTTTACCTCTCCTAACATAATTTACATTACCTTACCTATCTTACCTAACTTTACCTATCCTAACATAACTTACCATACCTTACCTATCATACCTAACTTACCTTACCTAACTTATCTTGCTTAACCTAACTTACCTACATTTACCTAACTTATCCTGCTTAACCTAACTTACATAACTTAACCTAACCTAACCTGCATAACCTAACTTTACCTGTCCTAACTTAACTTACATTACCTTACCTAACTTACCTAACTTACCTGCTAAACCTAACTTTACCTATCTTAACATGACTTACCTTACATTACCTATCTTACTTAACTTAACCTGCTCAACCTAACTTTACCTATCCTACCTTACCTTACCAATCTTACCTAACTTTACCTATCTTACCTAACTTACATAACCTAACCTAACTTATCCTGCTTAACCTAACTTACCTAACGTACCTAACTTATCCTGTATAACCTAACCTGCTTAACCTAACTTACCTAACGTACCTAACTTAACCTGCATAACCTAACTCTACCTATCCTAACATAACTTACCTTACCTATCTTACCTAACTTTACCTATCCTAACATAACTTACCATACCTTACCTATCATACCTAACTTACCTAACCTTACCTAACTTATCCTGCTTAACCTAACTTACATAACTTAACCTAACCTAACCTGCATAACCTAACTTTACCTATCTTAACATGACTTACCTTACATTACCTAACTTACATAACTTAACCTAACTTACCTAACTTAACCTAAATTACCTACATTTTACCTAACTTAACCTGCTTAACCTAACTTTACCTATCCTAACTTACCTAACTTAACCTAACTTACCTACACTACCTAACTTAACCTGCTTAACCTAACTTTACCTATCCTAACTTAACTTACCTAACTTACCTACATTTACCTAACTTAACCTGCTTAACCTAACTTACATAACTTAACCTAACTTACCTACATTACCTAACTTAACCTGCTTAACCTAACTTACATAATTTAACCTAACTTACCTACCTTACCTAACTTAACCTGCTTAACCTAACTTACATAACTTAACCTGCTTAACCTAACTTATTTAACTTATCTTACCTATCCTAACGTAACATAACTTGCTTTACCTAACTTAATCTTACATTCCCAAACTGATGTATCCTAACGTATCTAGTCAAACCAGACATGATCTAACTTACATAAGTATTCCTGCTTGTCTTTTGTGTTTCGTCAATCATTGTCTCATATTCATTTACTCATTTCATTAGTTAATTTCTCAAATGGTCACTTTTGCATTTCAAGTGCTATTTGTTAGAGATTGGATATTTAAGCATTTCAAAGAATTTTTGTCATATATGGGCATTTACTCATTTCAAGGGATAATTTCTCAAATGGACGTTTTTGCATTTCAAGTGTTATTTGTTTAAGATTGGGTGTTTAACCATTTCAAAGGATTTTTGTTATATATGGGAACTTACTCGTTTCAAGGGCTAATTTGTCAAATGGTCATTTTTGCAGATCAAGGGTTATTTGTTAAAGTTCATCAAGTTGCTCATAAGTTGTATTTATTATGTTTGTTATCATTTATTCTTATTCCCCAACCCCTTAACCTAACCTCTTGTAATCTTAGTGTATTTGGTAGGTTCTATCATATGTTCTTATTCCCCAACCCTTTAACCTAACCTTTCAGATGTAGTTTATTGTGTTTTTGACGTATTTGTTGAATATATTATCCTTTTCCTAACCTTTCAGATGTAGTTTTGTTTCTCCTTTGTATATTTTTACCCAAACCCACCATCCCACTTAACCTTCTTTCCTTCTTTTACTTTGTTTTCACATATAAGTTCATTCTTTATCATAGTAATAATAAAAATTACAATAGTAAAGAATCAGATCTACTAAGACTTGAAATTGAGAAACAAGAGCTCAAGGGAGTGAGAGCATGAAAGAAGAGCAAGGAGTAAGAGAGAGGGGGCGGAAGAAAATGAGTCCAAAGAAGAGAGAATGAGGGAGAGTGCGGGCATGGGGGAACTAAGACTTGAATTTGAGAAAAAAGAAAAATAAGAGAATGAGAGAGAGTGAGCGAAGGAGGAGAGAATGAGGACGATAGAGAGAACAAGGGGGGATAGAAGGAGGGAGATAAAGAGAAAGGGGGATAGAAGAAGTAGGAGAAACGTCGATGTTGCTATCGACCATAGTATCCGTACCCGCATTGAACAACAACTCGACATCCTCACAGACCAACATCACCTCAGCACTGAAACAAGGATTATCAAGAAACTAACAACATTATATGGAGGACCTATGGCAATTCCACGACCAAGAGATGGCTTCCTGAACCTTGCAGGAATTAACCTCACTGAGGACCAAGTCACTCTCCTAAATCTGGGCATAAACTGTCATGTTATGTCCAGACCGAGTGAAATGGCCCGGAAAGTAGAGTTGGAAATTCTGTTGGACGACATATTCGACCTCGAGACACAAAAGAAGGTCACTACCAAAGATACCTTACAAGCAGAACTTATTGCAGAAGGAGGAAAGAATCGAGGCAACTACAGAAGCACCATACTGTCCCCCGAGCTTAAAGCGGCAGCTAAAAGCCTTCGTGAGAACAAGGAGATAGTTGTCAGGAGAGGTGACAAGTCGCCAATATATGTCATTCTTAAAAAAGACGAATATCTGGCGAAAATGAACATCATACTCTCTGACCAAACTAAGTTCCAAAGGGTAACGAAGGACACTACAGCCGAATTAAAAGCAAAGGTCAACAAACTGATCGAAACTGTGAACGCCAAGAAATCCGGACTCCACCTGCCAAAGATCATTGGGGAATATAAACCTGGATATGCGTATGGAAATGTCAAGACGCACAAGCCTGGAAACCCACTTCGGCCAATCATTAGCCAGATACCCACACCCACGTACAGACTGGCGAAGCGACTCAACGGCCTGCTGACTCCTTATGTTCCTTGCGCCTTCAGCCTGAAGTCTCCAAAGGAATTTGTGGACTTACTGCGGGGCTCACGGGCCACAGGGATAAGAGCCTCGTTGGACGTAGAATCGCTGTTTACCAACGTACCTGTGGACGAGACAATCGGAATGATAGCCGACAGAGTGTATAGTGATCCAGCCTGTACTCCTCTTGACATGCCAGAAAGTATTCTGAGGAAACTACTCCAAGCTTGTACTAAAGAGGCACCCTTCTTGAGCCCGGATGGGCACATGTATAAGCAAGTAGATGGGGTCGCCATGGGTTCTCCCCTAGGTGTCCTGTTTGCAAACTTCTACATGGGTACTATCGAGCAAAAAGTCTTAGTCGACATGAACTTGAAACCGGCCATATACTGCAGGTATGTTGACGACATTTTTACACAGGTACCTGATGTCAGACATCTGCAGGAGCTGAAGGAGGCATTTGAGCAGAGTTCCGTGCTGCGTTTCACTTACGAGACGGAAAAGGATGGGAAGCTGCCTTTTCTAGATGTAACAGTCATGGAAAAGGGCGGAGGTTTCCACACTGCAGTCTACACTAAGGAAACAAACATAGGAATGTGCCTAAATGCCAACAGCGACTGCCCCGACAGGTACAAGAGGAGTGTTGTTAACGCATACGTCGACCGTGCTCTCAGCCACAGCTCAGAATGGAAGCAAGTCGACGAAGAACTCTGTAGGGTAAGGCAGGTCCTAGTCCATAACGGCTTCTCCAATGGTTTCATCGAAGACATCATAAGAAGGAAAGTGAAAAGCCATGCAACCTCTGAAGAGACAGCTAACACAACACCTATACCTCCTATTAGACTATTTTACAGGAACTTCTTTTCCACAGCTCATAAAACGGAGGAAAGGGTCCTGAAAGATATTGTTAATAGAAACGTTATCCCTACAGACAAAAATCAGAGGATACAACTGACGATTTACTATAAAACCAGAAAAACGGCCAGCCTACTCATGAGAAACTCTCCAGACACAAAACAGAACGCTTTAAAAGAGACTAACGTCGTCTATGCCTTCAAATGCCCACTTGGGGACTGTAAGCTCCAAAAAACCCAGTATATAGGCAAGACAACAACATCTCTTTCTAGGCGTTTAACGATGCATAAGCAACAGGGCTCCATTAAGGAACATATAATCTCTTCCCATAACCAAACCATCGCCAGAGAAATCCTTGTAAACAACACAGAAATCATCGATAGATACAGCGATAGCAGGCGGCTTGACGTTTGCGAGGCACTACACATCAAGAAGTCACACCAGCAATCAACAGCCAATTATTGCACAACTATATTCTACCCACCTCAAGACTCCGCTCCAATATAGAAGCATCAAGAAATATGGACCAATAGGCTTTCTACAAACACTTCTATTCAATACCCATTGTTTCTGTTCTGTCTTGTGTTGATACTTTTAATACCCTATTAATATCCCCTCCTGTTCTGTCTTGTGTTAATGCCACATCACCCTTCCCACCTCACTCAAATGTAGATATAATATCAGAGAGACGTAAGTTCTAATCAGTTGTGTATTTGTGAAGTCTTTGAAAATGTAATAAGTTTTACGAAACGCGCCCGTGTCGCGTCAGACTAGAAATAAAAATGAATTTTGGAGAAGTGATTTTTGATTTACCTCCAACAGTGAAGCGTAATGTACGAAAGATTGAGAAAATTCGTGTTAGAATTATTAATCTTACTTTTTCGGTCATATTTAATAATATATATATATATATATATATATATATATATATATATATATATATATATATATATATATATATACATATACATACATTAGTATATTTTGGAATTATTCTTTCTTGTAAACATGTGTTGTTGAATATGACTTAAAGGGAAAGATTAATGATTCTAACATGAATCTTCTGAATATTTATTATGTTTTTCTTAACTGTGGAGGGAAGTTGGCACATTAACTCTCCAAAGTTCATTCTCACACTTTATTATGGTCTGACGCCTAGGAATGTATTTCGCAAGGTATTCCTAACATTTTCAATGACAAGTTTACCATGTTCTTGTAAAGGCTTGTATTATCTTGGGGTGAGGTGGTTCAGGTCGTGATAGAGATAAACAAGTGGATGAAACATATTGGATATTAATAGGCTATTACATGCATAAACATAAGCAGCTTATGTTCTTGCTGCTACTGTCTCTGTGTTGGCTCGGGGTCTTGAGGTGGCTAGAATGTTATGTTGTGTTAACTGGCTGTTGATTGTTGGTCGTGACTTTTAGATGTGTAGTGCCTCGCTGATGTCCAGACTTCTGTTGTCTTATATCTGTCGATTATTTCAGTATTGCTTGTTAAGATGTCTCTGGTGATGGTCTGGTTCTGTGAGAGATTATTTATTCCTTGACGCAGCCCTGTTGTTTGTGCATTGTTAATCGCCTAGAAAGAGACGTTGTTGTCTTGCCTATATACTGAGATCTTTGGGGCTAACAGTCCCCAAGTGGGCATTTGAAGGCATAGACGACGTTGGTCTCTTTTAAGGCGTTCTCTTTAGTGTCTGGAGAGTTCTCCATGAGTAGATTGGCGTTTTTTTGTGGTAAATTGTTAATTGTATCTTTTGATTAGCGTCTGTGGGGGATAATGTTCATATTAATATTATCTTTCAGAACTCTTTCCTCCGTTTTATAAGCTGCGGAAAAGAAGTTCCTGTAAAACAATATAATAGGCGGTACAAGTGTTGCATTAGTTGACTCTTCAGAGAGTGTATAGCGTGTCAACTTTCTTTTTATGACGTCTTCAACATAAACGGTAGAGAAGCCATTATTGACTAGGACCTGCCTTACTCTACAGAGTTCCTCGTTGATCTGCTTCCAACCAGAGCTGTGAGTGAGAGCTCGGTCGACGTAAGCGTTGACAAAACTCTGCTTGTACCTGTCCGGGCAGTCACTGCTGGCATTAAGGCACATTCCTATGTTCGTTTCCTTAGTATAGACTGCGGTGTGGAAGCCACCATTTCTTTCCACGACTGTTATATCTAGAAAGAGCAGCCTCCCATCACTCTCCTTCTCGTAAGTGTAACTTAACACCGAATTTTGCTGTAATGCCTCCTTCAGGGGGCGATAGAGTCGTTTTGGAAATGTTTTCAATGTCAGCCAATATTTTTTGACTAGTTGTACATGAAAAGTGCTGAAATTGTCCCAAGTTTCAGTACTGCAGCGCAAATGAAAGGGAGATTTTTTTTTCAACGTTTTTTACACATTTTAAAGTCTACACTTCAGAACACACGTTTCAGATATAATTATTCTGTGACACTTTTCTGACACATTAGCATATAATAAAGGATTGTTAGTTAGATAATTTCCAAAACATCTTTAGTTTTCCTAATACAAATTTTCAAAGTTCCCTCAAAAAATTATGCAAATATGGCATGTTTATTGCTATTATAAAATCAATAAAAGAACTTAGAGATAAAAGCTCTCTTGCAAATGTAGAGACATGCCCTCCACATATACTGTGTAAGTTTCATGTAAATTGAATAAAAAATTAAACAGTTTTGTAAACGTTTATGTCAATTGAAAAAAAACACCAAATAATAAAGTCTAAGGTTCATTTTGGCATAATCTGTGGCTGAGGTTGACATCGACCAATTTTCTCCAAAATTGGCATCCTTACAGATAGGCTTACGTGCAGTCAGGTGTGTAAGTTTTATGCAAATTGTCCGAAAAATTTTTTTTAAAAAATTCATTTTTTTTTTAACTTAAATTTTTGTCCAATTAAACTAACTATAATATTTGTTTAATATATGCTACTGTGATAGCAAAGAGTCATAGCTGTGATTTCAGTTGACACTTTTGTTTGATAATCGTTTTTGACCATTTTGGCATAATTTTCACACCTACTTCAATATTTTTTTTTCTCCCTTCCTATTTATGCTACGATGCTGAAACTTGGACCAGATGAAACACTTTTCATATAGAACTTGTCAAAAAAGTTTGATTGAAATCGAACGAGTTTTCATTTATTGCATTTTTGGAACCAAACTCCCCCTTCAACTGCTGCAAACGTCTGACATCAGGTACCTGCATTAATATGTCGTCAACATATCTGCAGTATATGGCAGGTTGTAAGTCCATGTCAACTAAGACCCTCTGCTCTATGGTACCCATGTAAAAATTCGCGAACTGGACACCTAGGGGAACACCCATGGCGACCCCATCCACTTGTTTATACATGTACCAATCGGGACTCAAAAAGGGTGCCTCATTAGTGCAAGCTTCCAGTAACTTCCTCAGTACGCTCTCGGGTATGTCCAGAGGGGCACAAGCTGGATCACGATACACTCTGTCCATCATCTGAGTGAACACTTGTGCACTCTCTCATATCAACTGCACATGACACTTGCAGTAAGAAGGGACATTGATCAGAGTTACAACTCTGCACTTGGTTAATAGTCAACACATGAATTACACATAACAATCAATGACTAATTCATTCCTACAACATTAAGTCTCTGGAATTAATAGCACAATGATTAATTACTCATCACAAAGACATTAATAATCACTGAAAGAGAGTGCACATCATTTATTAATTAATTAATTTATTTATTTACGCATGAAAGTACATTTGTGAGAGTACATAACATTGTTGTTGTTGTTTTACAGTCTATCAAAGCCACATACACGCATGGCGTTTCTGACAGACATATCACTAAGAAATATAACAACAATGAAATAATCATAAGTCACTGAGACAATATCGAACCCACGCTTATGAGTCATTGAGATTCATTAACCATTGACTCACACCCAGGTCACTAAGACGAAGAATTATATCAATGTTTTATCACGCGTCACTGGAACTCCAATATTCACTGAAATTATCACACTTGACCCAGACAAATATTGACAATCAAATGGCACAGGTCACCGAGACTATACAAGGACTGTACCCTGAGGTACAGAGCATTTAACTGCGCTCGGACTCGATTTTATTTGATTGACTGTTACCCTTTGTGTTTTGTTCTACAGGAAATTGAGTACCCAGCGTCCCACTTTACCAGTTATACCCATTGACCTCATCGTGTGACCTATTTTGTCGAAGGCCTTTGCAAAATCTGTGTAAACAACATCTTCATTCTGTTTTTCTTCTAATGCCTCAATGATTTTGTCGTAGTGGTCAAGTAGCTGTGAATATCAAGTAGATATTGCACTCTTAAGACAATTCCTTTCTCTTTTACTCTCCAAAGTGCATTACATCTTAAACAGAAGTTTTAAGATATAAGAGTTTAAGTTCAATTTTAATATTAAGATAAATTATAAAGTAATTCCTTATTGCTTGTAGAATTTTAAAAGTGGTACTAATGAAAATATATATATATATATATATATATATATATATATATATATATATATATATATATATATATATATATATATATATATATATATATATATATATATATATATATATATATATATATATATATATATATATATATATATATATATATATATATATATATATATATATATATACATTCTCGATAAGAGAGAGTTTACCCACTGTGAAATAAATAATATTTGAAGAGGGAATGAGGCCATCTGTCAAGGCCAAAGTGGTGGTAGAGGCAGGAAGAAGGTGGTATGACATTAGGAACACATTAACCCTTGATCACAGAAAGGTACGACGGTCTTCCTCGCGGCCAAAAGTCCCGAAAGATGATTGTGTTGCGGGTAGTGAGGAAGAGCAGAGTGCCGTGGCCACTACTCCAGTGGTGTAGAGCAGAGTACCGTGGCCACTACTCCAGTGGTGTAGAGCAGAGTACCGTGGCCACTACTCCAGTGGTGTAGAGCAGAGTACCGTGGCCACTACTCCAGTGGTGTAGAGCAGAGTACCGTGGCCACTACTCCAGTGGTGTAGAGCAGAGTACCGTGGCCACTACTCCAGTGGTGTAGAGCAGAGTGCCGTGGCCACTACTCCAGTGGTGTAGAGCAGAGTACCGTGGCCACTACTCCAGTGGTGTAGAGCAGAGTACCGTGGCCACTACTCCAGTGGTGTAGAGCAGAGTACCGTGGCCACTACTCCAGTGGTGTAGAGCAGAGAGCAGAGTAGAGCAGAGTGCCGTGGCCACTACTCCAGTGGTGTAGAGCAGAGTGCCGTGGCCACTACTCCAGTAGAGCAGAGTGCCGTGGCCACTACTCCAGTGGTGTAGAGCAGAGTGCCGTGGCCACTACTCCAGTGGTGTAGAGCAGAGTGCAGAGCAGAGTGCCGTGGCCACTACTCCAGTGGTGTAGAGCAGAGTGCCGTGGCCACTACTCCAGTGGTGTAGAGCAGAGTACCGTGGCCACTACTCCAGTGGTGTAGAGCAGAGTACCGTGGCCACTACTCCACCGTGGTCCAGTGGTGTAGAGCAGAGTACCGTGGCCACTACTCCAGTGGTGTAGAG
Organism: Procambarus clarkii; assembly: GCF_020424385.1. NCBI lineage: Eukaryota > Metazoa > Arthropoda > Malacostraca > Decapoda > Cambaridae > Procambarus > Procambarus clarkii. Next base: position 47,518 of record NW_025557424.1, read on the forward strand.
CAGAGTACCGTGGCCACTACTCCAGTGGTGTAGAGCAGAGTACCGTGGCCACTACTCCAGTGGTGTAGAGCAGAGTACCGTGGCCACTACTCCAGTGGTGTAGAGCAGAGTACCGTGGCCACTACTCCAGTGGTGTAGAGCAGAGTACCGTGGCCACTACTCCAGTGGTGTAGAGCAGAGTACCGTGGCCACTACTCCAGTGGTGTAGAGCAGAGTGCCGTGGCCACTACTCCACCGTGGCCACTACTCCAGTGGTGTAGAGCAGAGTACCGTGGCCACTACTCCAGTGGTGTAGAGCAGAGTACCGTGGCCACTACTCCAGTGGTGTAGAGCAGAGTACCGTGGCCACTACTCCAGTGGTGTAGAGCAGAGTACCGTGGCCACTACTCCAGTGGTGTAGAGCAGAGTACCGTGGCCACTACTCCAGTGGTGTAGAGCAGAGTACCGTGGCCACTACTCCAGTGGTGTAGAGCACCGTGCCACTACTCCAGTGTAGAGCAGAGTACCGTGGCCACTACTCCAGTGGTGTAGAGCAGAGTACCGTGGCCACTACTCCAGTGGTGTAGAGCAGAGTACCGTGGCCACTACTCCAGTGGTGTAGAGCAGAGTACCGTGGCCACTACTCCAGTGGTGTAGAGCAGAGTACCGTGGCCACTACTCCAGTGGTGTAGAGCAGAGTACCGTGGCCACTACTCCAGTGGTGTAGAGCAGAGTACCGTGGCCACTACTCCAGTGGTGTAGAGCAGAGTACCGTGGCCACTACTCCAGTGGTGTAGAGCAGAGTACCGTGGCCACTACTCCAGTGGTGTAGAGCAGAGTACCGTGGCCACTACTCCAGTGGTGTAGAGCAGAGTACCGTGGCCACTACTCCAGTGGTGTAGAGCAGAGTGTAGAGCAGACCGTGGCCACTACTCCAGTGGTGTAGAGCAGAGTACCGTGGCCACTACTCCAGTGGTGTAGAGCAGAGTACCGTGGCCACTACTCCAGTGGTGTAGAGCAGAGTACCGTGGCCACTACTCCAGTGGTGTAGAGCAGAGTGGCCACTACTCCAGTGGTGTAGAGCAGAGTACCGTGGCCACTACTCCAGTGGTGTAGAGCAGAGTACCGTGGCCACTACTCCAGTGGTGTAGAGCAGAGTACCGTGGCCACTACTCCAGTGGTGTAGAGCAGAGTACCGTGGCCACTACTCCAGTGGTGTAGAGCAGAGTACCGTGGCCACTACTCCAGTGGTGTAGAGCAGAGTACCGTGGCCACTACTCCAGTGGTGTAGAGCAGAGTACGTGGCCACTACTCCAGTGGTGTAGAGCAGAGTACCGTGGCCACTACTCCAGTGGTGCAGAGCAGTGGTGTAGAGCAGAGTACCGTGGCCACTACTCCAGTGGTGTAGAGCAGAGTACCGTGGCCACTACTCCAGTAGAGCAGAGTACCGTGGCCACTACTCCAGTGGTGTAGAGCAGAGTACCGTGGCCACTACTCCAGTGGTGTAGAGCAGAGTACCGTGGCCACTACTCCAGTGGTGTAGAGCAGAGTACCGTGGCCACTACTCCAGTGGTGTAGAGCAGAGTACCGTGGCCACTACTCCAGTGGTGTAGAGCAGAGTACCGTGGCCACTACTCCAGTGGTGTAGAGCAGAGTACCGTGGCCACTACTCCAGTGGTGTAGAGCAGAGTACCGTGGCCACTACTCCAGTGGTGTAGAGCAGAGTACCGTGGCCACTACTCCAGTGGTGTAGAGCAGAGTACCGTGGCCACTACTCCAGTGGTGTAGAGCAGAGTACCGTGGCCACTACTCCAGTGGTGTAGAGCAGAGGTGTCCAGAGCAGAGTACCGTGGCCACTACTCCAGTGGTGTAGAGCAGAGTACCGTGGCCACTACTCCAGTGGTGTAGAGCAGAGTACCGTGGCCACTACTCCAGTGGTGTAGAGCAGTACCGTGGCCACTACTCCAGTGGTGTAGAGCAGAGTACCGTGGCCACTACTCCAGTGGTGTAGAGCAGAGTACCGTAGAGCAGAGGCCACACTACTCCAGTGGTGTAGAGCAGAGTACCGTGGCCACTACTCCAGTGGTGTAGAGCAGAGTGCCGTGGCCACTACTCCAGTGGTGTAGAGCAGAGTACCGTGGCCACTACTCCAGTGGTGTAGAGCAGAGTACCGTGGCCACTACTCCAGTGGTGTAGAGCAGAGCCACTACCGTAGAGCAGAGTACCGTGGCACTACTCCAGTGGTGTAGAGCAGAGTACCGTGGCCACTACTCCAGTGGTGTAGAGCAGAGTACCGTGGCCACTACTCCAGTGGTGTAGAGCAGAGTACCGTGGCCACTACTCCAGTGGTGTAGAGCAGAGTACCGTGGCCACTACTGTAGAGCAGTGGTGTGTAGAGCAGAGTACCGTGGCCACTACTCCAGTGGTGTAGAGCAGAGTACCGTGGCCACTACTCCAGTGGTGTAGAGCAGAGTACCGTGGCCACTACTCCAGTGGTGTAGAGCAGAGTACCGTGGCCACTACTCCAGTGGTGTAGAGCAGAGTACCGTGGCCACTACTCCAGTGGTGTAGAGCAGAGTACCGTGGCCACTACTCCAGTGGTGTAGAGCAGAGTACCGTGGCCACTACTCCAGTGGTGTAGAGCAGAGTACCGTGCCACTACTCCAGTGGTAGAGCAGAGTACCGTGGCCACTACTCCAGTGGTGTAGAGCAGAGTACCGTGGCCACTACTCCAGTGGTGTAGAGCAGAGTACCGTGGCCACTACTCCAGTGGTGTAGAGCAGAGTACCGTGGCCACTACTCCAGTGGTGTAGAGCAGAGTACCGTGGCCACTACTCCAGTGGTGTAGAGCAGAGTACCGTGGCCACTACTCCAGTGGTGTAGAGCAGAGTACCGTGGCCACTACTCCACCGTGGCCACTACTCCAGTGGTGTAGAGCAGAGTACCGTGGCCACTACTCCAGTGGTGTAGAGCAGAGTACCGTGGCCACTACTCCAGTGGTGTAGAGCAGAGTACCGTGGCCACTACTCCAGTGGTGTAGAGCAGAGTACCGTGGCCACTACTCCAGTGGTGTAGAGCAGAGTACCGTGGCCACTACTCCAGTGGTGTAGAGCAGAGTACCGTGGCCACTACTCCAGTGGTGTAGAGCAGAGTACCGTGGCCACTACTCCAGTGGTGTAGAGCAGAGTACCGTGGCCACTACTCCAGTGGTGTAGAGCAGAGTGGCCACTACTCCCGTGGCCACTACTCCAGTGGTGTAGAGCAGAGTACCGTGGCCACTACTCCAGTGGTGTAGAGCAGAGTACCGTGGCCACTACTCCAGTGGTGTAGAGCAGAGTACCGTGGCCACTACTCCAGTGGTGTAGAGCAGAGTACCGTGGCCACTACTCCAGTGGTGTAGAGCAGAGTACCGTGGCCACTACTCCAGTGGTGTAGAGCAGAGTACCGTGGCCACTACTCCAGTGGTGTAGAGCAGAGTACCGTGGCCACTACTCCAGTGGTGTAGAGCAGAGTACCGTGGCCACTACTCCAGTGGTGTAGAGCAGAGTACCGTGGCCACTACTCCAGTGGTGTAGAGCAGAGTACCGTGGCCACTACTCCAGTGGTGTAGAGCAGAGTACCGTGGCCACTACTCCAGTGGTGTAGAGCAGAGTGCCGTGGCCACTACTCCAGTGGTGTAGAGCAGAGTACCGTGGCCACTACTCCAGTGGTGTAGAGCACTACTCACTAGTGGTGTAGAGCAGAGTACCGTGGCCACTACTCCAGTGGTGTAGAGCAGAGTACCGTGGCCACTACTCCAGTGGTGTAGAGCAGAGTACCGTGGCCACTACTCCAGTGGTGTAGAGCAGAGTACCGTGGCCACTACTCCAGTGGTGTAGAGCAGAGTACCGTGGCCACTACTCCAGTGGTGTAGAGCAGAGTACCGTGGCCACTACTCCAGTGGTGTAGAGCAGAGTACCGTGGCCACTACTCCAGTGGTGTAGAGCAGAGTACCGTGGCCACTACTCCAGTGGTGTAGAGCAGAGTACCGTGGCCACTACTCCAGTGGTGTAGAGCAGAGTACCGTGGCCACTACTCCAGTGGTGTAGAGCAGAGTACCGTGGCCACTACTCCAGTGGTGTAGAGCAGAGTACCGTGGCCACTACTCCAGTGGTGTAGAGCAGAGTACCGTGGCCACTACTCCAGTGGTGTAGAGCAGAGTACCGTGGCCACTACTCCAGTGGTGTAGAGCAGTAGTACTCCCAGAGTGCCGTGGCCACTACTCCAGTGGTGTAGAGCAGAGTACCGTGGCCACTACTCCAGTGGTGTAGAGCAGAGTACCGTGGCCACTACTCCAGTGGTGTAGAGCAGAGTACCGTGGCCACTACTCCAGTGGTGTAGAGCAGAGTACCGTGGCCACTACTCCAGTGGTGTAGAGCAGAGTACCGTGGCCACTACTCCAGTGGTGTAGAGCAGAGTACCGTGGCCACTACTCCAGTGGTGTAGAGCAGAGTACCGTGGCCACTACTCCAGTGGTGTAGAGCAGAGTACCGTGGCCACTACTCCAGTGGTGTAGAGCAGAGTACCGTGGCCAGAGTACCGTACCTCCAGTGGTGTAGAGCAGAGTACCGTGGCCCTACTCCAGTGGTGTAGAGCAGAGTACCGTGGCCACTACTCCAGTGGTGTAGAGCAGAGTACCGTGGCCACTACTCCAGTGGTGTAGAGCAGAGTACCGTGGCCACTACTCCAGTGGTGTAGAGCAGAGTACCGTGGCCACTACTCCAGTGGTGTAGAGCAGAGTACCGTGGCCACTACTCCAGTGGTGTAGAGCAGAGTACCGTGGCCACTACTCCAGTGGTGTAGAGCAGAGTACCGTGGCCACTACTCCCAGTGCCACTACTCCAGTGTAGAGCAGAGTACCGTGGCCACTACTCCAGTGGTGTAGAGCAGAGTACCGTGGCCACTACTCCAGTGGTGTAGAGCAGAGTACCGTGGCCACTACTCCAGTGGTGTAGAGCAGAGTACCGTGGCCACTACTCCAGTGGTGTAGAGCAGAGTACCGTGGCCACTACTCCAGTGGTGTAGAGCAGAGTACCGTGGCCACTACTCCAGTGGTGTAGAGCAGAGTACCGTGGCCACTACTCCAGTGGTGTAGAGCAGAGTACCGTGACCACTACTCCAGTGGTGTAGAGCAGAGTACCGTGGCCACTACTCCAGTGGTGTAGAGCAGAGTACCGTGGCCACTACTCCAGTGGTGTAGAGCAGAGTACCGTGGCCACTACTCCAGTGGTGTAGAGCAGAGTACCGTGGCCACTACTCCAGTGGTGTAGAGCAGAGTACCGTGGCCACTACTCCAGTGGTGTAGAGCAGAGTACCGTGGCCACTACTCCAGTGGTGTAGAGCAGAGTACCGTGGCCACTACTCCAGTGGTGTAGAGCAGAGTACCGTGGCCACTACTCCAGTGGTGTAGAGCAGAGGCCGTGGCCACTACTCCAGTGGTGTAGAGCAGAGTACCGTGGCCACTACTCCAGTGGTGTAGAGCAGAGTACCGTGGCCACTACTCCAGTGGGGGTAGAGCAGAGTACCGTGGCCACTACTCCAGTGGTAGAGCAGAGTACCGTGGCCACTACTCCAGTGGTGTAGAGCAGAGTACCGTGGCCACTACTCCAGTGGTGTAGAGCAGAGTACCGTGGCCACTACTCCAGTGGTGTAGAGCAGTGGTGTAGAGCAGAGTACCGTGGCCACTACTCCAGTGGTGTAGAGCAGAGTACCGTGGCCACTACTCCAGTGGTGTAGAGCAGAGTACCGTGGCCACTACTCCAGTGGTGTAGAGCAGAGTGCCGTGGCCACTACTCAGTGGTGTAGAGCACCGTGGCCACTACTCCAGTGGTGTAGAGCAGAGTACCGTGGCCACTACTCCAGTGGTGTAGAGCAGAGTACCGTGGCCACTACTCCAGTGGTGTAGAGCAGAGTGCCGTGGCCACTACTCCAGTGGTGTAGAGCAGAGTACCGTGGCCACTACTCCAGTGGTGTAGAGCAGAGTACCGTGGCCACTACTCCAGTGGTGTAGAGCAGAGTACCGTGGCCACTACTCCAGTGGTGTAGAGCAGAGTACCGTGGCCACTACTCCAGTGGTGTAGAGCAGAGTACCGTGGCCACTACTCCAGTGGTGTAGAGCAGAGTACCGTGGCCACTACTCCAGTGGTGCAGAGCAGAGTGCCGTGGCCACTACTCCAGTGGTGTAGAGCAGAGTACCGTGGCCACTACTCCAGTGGTGCAGAGCAGAGTACCGTGGCCACTACTCCAGTGGTGCAGAGCAGAGTACCGTGGCCACTACTCCAGTGGTGTAGAGCAGAGTACCGTGGCCACTACTCCAGTGGTGTAGAGCAGAGTACCGTGGCCACTACTCCAGTGGTGTAGAGCAGAGTACCGTGGCCACTACTCCAGTGGTGTAGAGCAGAGTACCGTGGCCACTACTCCAGTGGTGTAGAGCAGAGTACCGTGGCCACTACTCCAGTGGTGTAGAGCAGAGTACCGTGGCCACTACTCCAGTGGTGTAGAGCAGAGTACCGTGGCCACTACTCCAGTGGGGTAGAGCAGAGTACCGTGGCCACTACTCCAGTGGGGTAGAGCAGAGTACCGTGGCCACTACTCCAGTGGTGTAGAGCAGAGTACCGTGACCACTAGTCCAGTGGTGAAGAGCAGAGTACCGTGGCCACTACTCCAGTGGTGTAGAGCAGAGTACCGTGGCCACTACTCCAGTGGTGTAGAGCAGAGTACCGTGGCCACTACTCCAGTGGTTTAGAGCAGAGTACCGTGGCCACTACTCCAGTGGTGTAGAGCAGAGTGCCGTGGCCACTACTCCAGTGGTGTAGAGCAGAGTGCCGTGGCCACTACTCCAGTGGTGTAGAGCAGAGTACCGTGGCCACTACTCCAGTGGTGTAGAGCAGAGTACCGTGGCCACTACTCCAGTGGTGTAGAGCAGAGTACCGTGGCCACTACTCCAGTGGTGTAGAGCAGAGTACCGTGGCCACTACTCCAGTGGTGTAGAGCAGAGTACCGTGGCCACTACTCCAGTGGTGTAGAGCAGAGTACCGTGGCCACTACTCCAGTGGTGTAGAGCAGAGTACCGTGGCCACTACTCCAGTGGGGTAGAGCAGAGTACCGTGGCCACTACTTCAGTGGTGTAGAGCAGAGTACCGTGGCCACTACTCCAGTGGTGTAGAGCAGAGTACCGTGGCCACTACTCCAGTGGTGTAGAGCAGAGTACCGTGGCCACTACTCCAGTGGTGTAGAGCAGAGTACCGTGGCCACTACTCCAGTGGTGTAGAGCAGAGTACCGTGGCCACTACTCCAGTGGTGTAGAGCAGAGTACCGTGGCCACTACTCCAGTGGTGTAGAGCAGAGTACCGTGGCCACTACTCCAGTGGTGTAGAGCAGAGTACCGTGGCCACTACTCCAGTGGTGTAGAAGGCTCAAGACTGAGCATTTACAGGTAATATGGGGGATGGGGCCTCGTAGCCTGGTGGATAGCGCGCAGGACTCGTTATTCTGTGGCGCGGGTTCGATTCCCGCACGAGGCAGAAACAAATGGGCAAAGTTTCTTTCACCCTAAATGCCCCTGTTACCTAGCAGTAAATAGGTACCTGGGAGTTAGTCAGCTGTCACGGGCTGCTTCCTGGGGATGGAGGCCTGGTCGAGGACCGGGCCGCGGGGACACTAAAGCCCCGAAATCATCTCAAAGATAACCTCAAAGAGGTGACACCTTTTGCCAGCTGTAGGTTTGTGTAGGATGGTGTTATGCACGCTCACGCACACGCACGCGCTCACGCATGCACTCACACACGCACAGAACATCTTTGGTGTTGTTGCTGATACCTAGATACTTTTGGTGATGCTGCTGATGTTTAGACACCTTTAGTGATGCTGCTGATGTCTAGACACCTTTGGTGATGCTGCTGATGTCTAGACACCTTTGGTGATGCTGCTGATGTCTAGACACCTTTGGTGATGCTGCTGATGTCTAGATACCTTTGGTGATGCTGCTGATGTCTAGACACCTTTGGTGATGCTGCTGATGTCTAGACACCTTTGGTGATGCTGCTGATGTCTAGACACCTTTGGTGATGCTGCTGATGTCTAGATACCTTTGGTGATGCTGCTGTCTAGATTCCTTTGGTGATGCTGCTGATGTCTAGACACCTTTGGTGATGCTGCTGATGTCTCGACACCTTTGGTGATGCTGCTGATGTCTAGACACCTTTGGTGATGCTGCTGATGTCTAGACACCTTTGGTGATGCTGCTGATGTCTAGACACCTTTGGTGATGCTGCTGATGTCTAGACACCTTTGGTGATGCTGCTGATGTCTAGACACCTTTGGTGATGCTGCTGATGTCTAGACACCTTTGGTGATGCTGCTGATGTCTAGACACCTTTGGTGATGCTGCTGATGTCTAGATACCTTTGGTGATGCTGCTGTCTAGATTTTTTTGGTGATGCTGCTGATGTCTAGACACCTTTGGTGATGCTGCTGATGTCTAGACACCTTTGGTGATGCTGCTGATGTCTAGACACCTTTGGTGATGCTGCTGATGTCTAGACACCTTTGGTGATGCTGCTGATGTCTAGACACCTTTGGTGATGCTGCTGATGTCTAGATACCTTTGGTGATGCTGCTGTCTAGATTTTTTTGGTGATGCTGCTGATGTCTAGACACCTTTGGTGATGCTGCTGATGTCTAGACACCTTTGGTGATGCTGCTGATGTCTAGACACCTTTGGTGATGCTGCTGATGTCTAGACACCTTTGGTGATGCTGCTGATGTCTAGACACCTTTGGTGATGCTGCTGATGTCTAGACACCTTTGGTGATGCTGCTGATGTCTAGACACCTTTGGTGATGCTGCTGATGTCCAGACAACACTGTTATTGTGGCTGATGTCAAGATAACTCTGGTGTTACTGAAGACATCTAGATAACTGTTGTGCTGCTCAAGACGTCTTGATAACTGCCATATTGCTGTTCATGTCTAGATAACTTTGGTGCTGCAGAAGACAACATATACGCCAACGCACCAGCATAAAGTACAATAGACCGCTCCTTACAAGTCAAAAATTGTCGTTTTAATATTTTAACATTGCCATCCCCCAGTAATCTCCTTCATGCCTTTGCGTCTTGCCCTCCTCAAGGACCTCCTCCAGGCGCCCTCCTCAAGGACCTCCTCCAGGCGCCCTCCTCAATGACCTCCTCCAGGCGCCCTCCTCAAGGACCTCCTCCAGGCGCCCTCCTCAAGGACCTCCTCCAGGCGCCCTCCTCAAGGACCTCCTCCAGACGCCCTCCTCAAGGACCTCCTCCAGGCGCCCTCCTCAAGGACCTCCTCCAGGCGCCCTCCTCAAGGACCTCCTCCAGGCGCCCTCCTCAAGGACCTCCTCCAGGCGCCCTCCTCAAGGACCTCCTCCAGGCGCCCTCCTCAAGGACCTCCTCCAGGCGCCCTCCTCAAGGACCTCCTCCAGGCGCCTCCTCAAGGACCTCCTCCTGGCGCCCTCCTCAAGGACCTCCTCCAGGCGCCCTCCTCAAGGACCTCCTCCAGGCGCCCTCCTCAAGGACCTCCTCCAGGTGCCTTCCTCAAGGACCTCCTCCAGGCGCCCTCCTCAAGGACCTCCTCCAGGCGCCCTCCTCAAGGAACCTCCTCCAGGCGCCCTCCTCAAGGACCTCCTCCAGGCGCCCTCCTCAAGGACCTCCTCCTCCAGGCGCCCTCCTCAAGGACCTCCTCCAGGCGCCCTCCTCAAGGACCTCCTCCAGGCGCCCTCCTCAAGGACCTCCTCCAGGCGCCCTCCTCAAGGACCTCCTCCAGGCGCCCTCCTCAAGGACCTCCTCCAGGCGCCCTCCTCAAGGACCTCCTCCAGGCGCCCTCCTCAAGGACCTCCTCCAGGCGCCCTCCTCAAGGACCTCCTCCAGGCGCCCTCCTCAAGGACCTCCTCCAGGCGCCCTCCTCAAGGACCTCCTCCAGGCGCCTCCTCAAGGACCTCCTCCAGGCGCCCTCCTCAAGGACCTCCTCCTCAAGGACCTCCTCCAGGCCCTCCTCAAGGACCTCCTCCAGGCGCCCTCCTCAAGGACCTCCTCCAGGCGCCCTCCTCAAGGACCTCCTCCAGGCGCCCTCTCAAGGACCTCCTCCAGGCGCCCTCCTCAAGGACCTCCTCCAGGCGCCCTCCTCAAGGACCTCCTCCAGGCGCCCTCCTCAAGGACCTCCTCCAGGCGCCCTCCTCAAGGACCTCCTCCAGGCGCCCTCCTCAAGGACCTCCTCCAGGCGCCCTCCTCAAGGACCTCCTCCAGGCGCCCTCCTCAAGGACCTCCTCCAGGCGCCCTCCTCAAGGACCTCCTCCAGGCGCCCTCCTCAAGGACCTCCTCCAGGCGCCCTCCTCAAGGAACCTCCTCCAGGCGCCCTCCTCAAGAACCTCCTCCAGGCGCCCTCCTCAAGGACCTCCTCCAGGCCCTCCTCAAGGCCCTCCTCAAGGACCTCCTCCAAGGCGCCCTCCTCAAGGACCTCCTCCAGGCGCCCTCCTCAAGGACCTCCTCCAGGCGCCCTCCTCAAGGACCTCCTCCAGGCGCCCTGCTCCTCCATTGTTACATTTTTGGGCCGGTGAGGCAATTTTGGTTATTGTGTGAGTTCAATCTGCAGGTCCGCCCCTGATTAAGGCTTGAGGCCTCCTCGCCACACAAGGGGACGTGAACACAAGCCCCACTGCAACAATGACAAACATTCACAAGAACACAGCTTTTGTCTGCAGTGTAACGACGACAAGTCTTCGCAAGCAGTTTGCTTGCCACTCTCCTTGGTGTGCGATAAGTCACTGGAAACAGGAGACCTGCCAGAAATATGGAAGACGGCTAATGTAGTCCCATTATACACAACCGTTGACAGGTAAGAGGCACTGAACTACAGACCAGTGTCCTTAACATGTATACCATGCAATGTGACGATCGTAAGGGGAAGAATTTAGCTTATCTGGAGAGAAGGGACTGCGTGACAACCCATCAACATGGGTTCAGGGAGGGTAAATCTTGCCTCACTGGCTTATTAGAATTCTATGACCAGGTGACAAAAATTAAGCATGAAGGAGAAGGCTGGGCAGACTTCATTTTTTTGGACTGTCGGAAAGCCTTTGACATATGCACCAACCTCATATGGGGTACTAAGTAGGTGAAACAGGCAGGAGTAACTGGTGGATAAGGGAGTACCTAAGCAATAGGAAGCAGAGAGTTATAGTGAGGGGTGAGACCTCAGACTGGCGTGAAGTCACCAGTGGAGTCCCACAGGGCTCTGTACTTGGACTTATCCTGTTTCTGATATACGTAAATGATCTCCCAGAGGGTATAGACTCATTCCTCTCAATGTTTGCTGACGACGCCAAAATTATGAGAAGGATTAAGACAGAGGAGGACAGCTTGAGGCTTCATGATGACCTGGACAAACTGAATGAATGGTCCAACAAATGGTTGTTAGAGTTTAACCTGAGCAAATGTAAACTAATGAAGACAGGTAAAGGGAGCAGGAGGCCTGAAACAAGATACCATTTGGGAGATGAAATCTTTCAAGATACAAGGAGAGAAGAAGACCCGGGGTTGATATCCGGCCAGACCTGTCCCCTGAAAAAAATATCTAGAGGATATCATCAGCGATGTATACCAGACTGGCCAACATAAGAACTGGCATCAGAAACTTGTATAAGGAATCGTTTAGAACCTTGTATACCACATATATCAGACCAATCCTGAAGTATGCAACTCCAGCTTGGAGTCTGACGCACAAGACTAAATTAGAGAAGATTCAACGATATGCCAACAGACTCGTACCCGAGCTGAGGGGTATGAGCTACGAGGAGAGCACTATACATGGTACAGGAACCATGAGTGAGGTACAGGAACCGAGTGAGGTACAGGAACTATACCTCACTTTGCTTGAAGACAGAAGAGTTGGGGAGACATGATCACTACATAAAAGAATCTCGGAGCAATTGATAGGGTAAATAAAAACAGTTTATTTACACAAGTGGAACCATAGTTCCCAAATGAGCCACAGAGACATTAGAAAGAACTTTTGCAGTGTCAGAGTAGTTAACAGATGGAATGCATTAGGCAGTGATGTGATGGAGGCTGACTCTACACACAGTCTCAAATATAGATATGATAGAGCCCAGTAGGCTCAGGAATCTGTACACCAGTTGATTGACGGTTGAGAGGCGGGACCAAAGAGCCAGAGCTCAACCCCCACAAGCACAATAAGATGAGTACAAGAACACAGCTTCCTTCTGCAGTGCAACAACGACGAGTGTTCACTCTACATTGTTCACCGTTTATATATAATCATTCACAATGAAACATCATTGTTTTCTGAGTCCTTCTGTAAAGACCCCATTGTTACTTGTGGGGTAACCTGACCCCATTGTTACTTGTGAGGTAACCTGACCCCATTGTTACTTGTGAGGTAACCTGACCCCATTGTTACTTGTGGGGTAACCTGACCCCATTGTTACTTGTGATTGTTACTTGTGGGGTAACCTGACCCCATTGTTACTTGTGGGGTAACCTGACCCCATTGTTACTTTTGAGGTAACCTGACCCCATTGTTACTTGTGGGGTAACCTGACCCCATTGTTACTTGTGGGGTAACCTGACCCCATTGTTACTTGTGAGGTAACCTGACCCCATTGTTACTTGTGAGGTAACCTGACCCCATTGTTACTTGTGGGGTAACCTGACCCCATTGTTACTTGTGAGGTAACCTGACCCCATTGTTACTTGTGGGGTAACCTGACCCCATTGTTACTTGTGAGGTAACCTGACCCCATTGTTACTTGTGGGGTAACCTGACCCCATTGTTACTTGTGGGGTTACTTGTGGGGTAACCTGACCCCATTGTTACTTGTGAGGTAACCTGACCCCATTGTTACTTGTGAGGTAACCTGACCCCATTGTTACTTGTGGGGTAACCTGACCCCATTGTTACTTGTGAGGTAACCTGACCCCATTGTTACTTGTGGGGTAACCTGACCCCATTGTTACTTGTGGGGTAACCTGACCCCATTGTTACTTGTGAGGTAACCTGACCCCATTGTTACTTGTGGGGTAACCTGACCCCATTGTTACTTGTGGGGTAACCTGACCCCATTGTTACTTGTGGGGTAACCTGACCCCATTGTTACTTGTGAGGTAACCTGACCCCATTGTTACTTGTCTACCCTTGGCCACCCAGTACCACTCAACCAGGACCTTGGCCACCCAGTACCAGTCAACCAGGACCTTGGCCACCCAGTACCAGTCAACCAGGACCTTGGCCACCCAGTGCCAGTCAACCAGGACCTTGGCCACCCAGTACCAGTCAACCAGTACCGTGGCCACCCAGTGCCAGTCAACCAGTACCGTGGCCACCCAGTACCAGTCAACCAGGACCTTGGGCACCCAGTGCCAGTGTCAGTCAACCAGGACCTTGGGCACTCAGTACCAGTCAACCAGGACCTGGGCCACCCAGTGCCAGTCAACCAGTACCTTGGCCACCCAGTGCCAGTCAACCAGGACCTTGGCCACCCAGTGCCAGTCAACCAGGACCTTGGCCACCCAGTGCCAGTCAACCAGGACCTTGGCCACCCAGTGCCAGTCAACCAGGACCTTGGCCACCCAGTGCCAGTCAACCAGTACCTTGGCCACCCAGTGCCAGTCAACCAGGACCTTGGCCACCCAGTGTCAGTACCAGTCAACCAGGACCTTGGCCACCCAGTGTGCCAGTCAACCGGGACCTTGGCCACCCAGTGCCAGTGCCAGTCAACCAGGACCTTGGCCACCCAGTAACCGGGCCAGATCTGAATTAACTTCTATTGTTTAGCTACAACAGGTCGTTATGTACTGTGATGTATGATGATCACCAGAGTTCCGGCTTGCTGTAACCTTCAGTCCAACTCCTCGGACCTGAAGCGTTTGATCTCCTACCTGTCACGACACGAGAACCTTGTACCTCAATACCTGCCAATTCACTAGAGACTTAAAGAACGCCGCCACCACCTGACTTATTTCCTTTACTGATAATTCCCCCTAACTGACGGTGAAGCAGGAAACTGTCAATTAGCCCTTGATCCCTGAATGTGGATCACCAATTATCCGAAAGGAGAGATGAGATTTACTTTAAATGTGTAGTTTGACTCGACAAAAGGGCTTATAGTGAATAGAATAAGAGATGCACCACGGGGACCTAACAAGTCACCGTGGTGTAGTGGTAAGACACTCGCCTGGCGTTCCGCGAGCGCTTTGTCATGGGTTCGTATCCTGGCCGGGGAGGATTTACTGGGCGCAAATCCTTAACTGTAGCCTCTGTTTAACTCAACAGTAAAATGAGTACTTGGTTGTAACAGCGATTCTTCGCGGCGGGGATCGTATTCTCAAACCAGGGACCTGCCCGAAACGCTACGCGTACTTGTGGCTGTACAAGAATGTGACAACTCTTGTATATATCTCAAAAAAAATGTTTGTACAGTTCAGAGGAGTGTATTCGATAATCAGGGGCGTGAATAAACCTTACCGAAATAAACGAATATAACATATACACTGGGGAACATTCCACTAAATACTATAAATTCTAAACAAGATCTATTAAAACATAAATAATTATTATGGAACAAATGAATATTCCACGCTAAATTTATTCCTAACTGAAATTCTTCCTAAAGTAGAGGAACTGATTAATGAATTTAAAAGGAACTGAACCAACTTGTAAGCACTTTATCCAGACGGCCGCTCCTCACACTGCTCTAACACTCACTCTGACCTCTGTCAAGCTGACCTGGGCTAGTTGACAAGCCTCACTGACAAGCCTAGTTATCAAGGGTAACTCAATGTACTAATCACTTACGATGATCAGTATATTCCCATTTCAAAACTGATGACAAATTACACTGGTACTTGAGTCAGGTTGATTATTAATTATAATACTGAATGATACTCTGGATTTATAATTTCCATGAAGTAACAGACAAGATGATCAGTACATATTTTTCACCTTGTGGATGTTCTCATCCTAAGATTCGTCTGTACTTGACGACGAGTGGACTCTTTACTTTAATTGTCGTTAAATTAACTGTTAACAAGGAACGTTATTAATATACCACTATTAATTACTTTTACTATCTGAATTTCTCTAAACCTGATGAATTAATTCAGGGGAAGGCTGTAGCACTCGTGCCTGCCTCACTCCCCTGCTAGTCTCTAGGGACACCCTTATCTTGAGACCCTTTCTGGGAACTCGGGTACAAACTCCCCTGAAACTCCAAAACCTAGATAATCCCTGTCTACAATACTATACAAGGTCTCTAAGCTTCTGAAACAGCTTAGACTGTTACAGCTCTCTTGCTCACATGTTTAGGAAACATTGTTTTTAATCTAAAACACGATGATTATTATCCTAATACTTTACATTACAGAGAAAAATTTAACCCAATGCCTAAAAAAAAGTCTACGGTACCTTAAAATCACTACAATCAGTAGATTGTATCACAATAAACATTTAACAACATACAGATCCCAGCATTTGAATCTCGACTGTCAGGCTGACAGTCCAACAGTTACCAGTCAAGTGGACGAGGGGAGGGTGGACGAGGGTGAGGGTGGACGAGGGGAGGGTGGACGACGAGGGGAGGGTGGACGAGGGGAGGGTGGACGAGGGGAGGGAAGACGAGGGGGAGGGTGGACGAGGGGGAGGGTGGACGAGGGTGGACGAGGGGGGGTGGACGACGGGGGAGGGTGGACGAGGGGAGGGTGGACGAGGGGGAGGGTGGACGAAGGGGAGGGTGGGACGAGGGGGAGGGTGGACGAGGGGAGGGTGGACGAGTGGGGAGGGTGGACGAGGGGGAGGGTGGACGAGGGGGAGGGTGGACGAGGGAGGGTGGACGAGGGGGAGGGTGTGGACGAGGGGAGGGTGGACGAGGGGGAGGGTGGACGAGGGGGAGGGTGGACGAGGGGAGGGTGGACGAGGGGGAGGGTGGACGAGGGGGGAGGGTGGACGAGGGAGGGTGGACGAGGGGGAGGGTGGACGAGGGGGAGGGTGGACGAGGGGAGGGTGGACGAGGGGGGGGTGGACGAGGGGGAGGGTGGACGAGGGGGAGGGTGGACGAGGGGAGGGTGGACGAGGGGGAGGGTGGACGAGGGTGGGAGGGGAGGGTGGACGAGGGGGAGGGTGGACGAGGGGGAGGGTGGAGGGGGAGGGGGAGGGTGGACGAGGGGAGGGTGGACGAGGTGGGAGGGTGGACGAGGGGGAGGGTGGACGAGGGGGAGGGTGGACGAGGGGGAGGGTGGACGAGGGGGAGGGTGGACGAGGGAGGGTGGACGAGGGGAGGGTGGACGAGGGGAGGGTGGACGAGGGGGAGGGTGGACGAGGGGGAGGGGTGGACGAGGGGAGGGTGGACGAGGGGGTGGACGACGAGGGTGGACGAGGGGGAGGGTGGACGGGTGTGGACGAGGGGAGGGTGGACGAGGGGAGGGTGGACGAGGGGAGGGTGGACGAGGGGAGGGTGGACGAGGGGAGGGTGGACGAGGGGAGGGTGGACGAGGGGGAGGGTGGACGAGGGGAGGGTGGACGAGGGGAGGGTGGACGAGGGGGAGGG
>NW_025557425.1:0-17175 GCF_020424385.1 Procambarus clarkii
GTAAGGATTGCGATGTTGTATACCTTGACTTTAGCAAAGCTTTTGATACAGTGCCACATGAAAGACTGATTAAAAAAATAGAGTCTCATGGTATTGGGGGTGCTATATTAAGCTGGATTAGGGCATAGCTATACCAAAGGAAACAGAGAGTTAGTATAAATGGAATCACGTCAGAGTGGGAAAATGTTGTAAGTGGAGTGCCTCAAGGCTCTGTCCTGGGACCTCTGTTGTTTATAATATATATAAATGATTTAGATTCAGGTTTGAGTAGCAACATTTGCAAATTTGCCGATGATACGAAAATCGGTAGGGAAATTAATTCGGAGGAGGACTCACTATCACTTCAAGTTGATCTAGATAGGGTTTTGAAATGGTCAAAGGATTGGCAGATGCAGTTTAATGCTGATAAATGTAAAGTTCTGAGGTTAGGTAATGATGATAGAGTTACAAGATACGAGCTAGATGGTGTTGTGATTGCGAAGTCGGATTGCGAAAGGGATCTGGGAGTTATGATTAGTAAGAATTTAAAACAAAAGGATCAATGCATAAATGTTCGTAATAAGGCAAATCGGACACTTGGATTTATTAATCGCAGCGTTAGTAACAAGACACCTGGTGTGGTTCTCAAGCTATATCTTGCTCTAGTTAGGCCCCATTTAGATTATGCAGTTCAGTTTTGGTCGCCATATTATAGAATGGATATAAATTCACTTGAACGTGTCCAGCGTAGGATGACTAAGTTAATTCCCCAAATTAGAAATCTTTCATATGAAGAAAGATTAACAAAGCTTAAGTTGCATTCACTGGAAAGGCGAAGAGTTAGGGGTGACATGATAGAGGTTTACAAGTGGATGAATGGACATAACCGGGGGGATATTAATAGGGTATTAAAAGTATCAACACAGGACAGAACACGAAACAATGGATATAAATTGGATAAGTTTAGATTTAGGAAAGACTTGGGTAAATACTGGTTCAGTAACAGGGTTGTTGATTTGTGGAACCAATTGCCGCGTAACATTGTGGAGGTGGGGTCCCTCGATTGTTTCAAGCACGGGTTGGACAAGTATATGAGTGGAATTGGGTGGTTATAGAATAGGAGCTGCCTCGTATGGGCCAATAGGCCTTCTGCAGTTACCTTTGTTCTTATGTTCTTATGAAATATCTAGAGCATCTAGATCTAACAGTATTTATGTCATGGGTGACTTTAATTTTAGCGGAATAAACTGGTTGAACAAAACAGGGAATAGTGAAGCAGAAGATTTTCTAGAATTAATTGACGATTGCTTTCTTACGCAACACATTAAGGAACCAACACGGGAAAATAATATTTTAGATTTAGTGTTAACTAACAGGGAAACGCAAATTAATGACATCGAAATAGGGAGTGAGCTAGGGAGCAGTGATCACAAAGAAATCAGATTTAGCATAGAATGGAATAGACCAGTAGGAGAAAATTCTGTTAAAGTGCCAGATTTTCGAAAAGCTGATTTTAATAGCCTAAGAAATTTTTTGGGTCAAATTGATTGGAAAGGCTTGGGTATGGGGTGTGGGCCGGTCTTGGAGCGAGACATGAACCCAGCGATAGGTGACTTAAATGGGGATTTCGATGTGGATTCAATATATAACTTATTTAAGAATATTCTAAACAAAGCACAGGAACGTAGTATACCATACAAATTGAATAGATCGTATACTAATGACCCAAAGTGGATAACAAAGAATTTGAAGAACCTTATAGGTAAAAAGAGAGCTTGGTACAAAAGGATTAAAAATGGGGAGGTCACTTTAGAACAGGAATTCGTACAACTGGTTAGAAATGTTAAAAAAGAGATAAGGAAAGCAAAAAGAAACTATGAAGTTCGCATAGCAGGGCAAGCAAAGACAAATCCTAAAGGGTTTTTTCAGTTATATCGTACTAAGACTAGGGAAAGGATAGGTCCATTAAAAACTGAGACAGGTCAAATAACAGATAGTGATGAAGAGATGAGTAGTATTTTTAATAAATATTTTGTATCTGTATTTACTAAAGAGGAACTTAACAATATGCCTTCAGCCGAACAAGTCTATGTGGGTGGCGACGAGGACAGGTTGACGAGTTTAGCAGTTACCAGGGAGGATGTTCTTAAACAAATAGTAAAACTCAAACCAAACAAATCCCCAGGGCCGGATGAAGTGTTTGCTAGGGTGCTTAAAGAATGCAAAGAGGAGCTTTGTGACCCACTGTCAACCATATTTAATAAATCAATAGAGTCAGGCAGAGTGCCAGAGTTTTGGAAAGTTGCTAATGTGATACCAGTTTTTAAGAAAGGAGATAGATCACTTGCGTCTAACTAAGAACATAAGAACAAAGGTAACTGCAGAAGGCCTATTGGCCCATACGAGGCAGCTCCTATTCTATAACCACCCAATCCCACTCATATACTTGTCCAACCCGTGCTTGAAACACTCGAGGGACCCCACCTCCACAATGTTACACGGCAATTGGTTCCACAAATCAACAACCCTGTTACTGAACCAGTATTTACCCAAGTCTTTCCTAAATCTAAACTTATCCAATTTATACCCATTGTTTCGTGTTCTGTCCTGTGTTGATACTTTTAATACCCTATTAATATCCCCCCGGTTATGTCCATTCATCCACTTGTAAACCTCTATCATGTCACCCCTAACTCTTCGCCTTTCCAGTGAATGCAACTTAAGCTTTGTTAATCTTTCTTCATATGAAACTATCGACCAATTAGCCTAACGTCTATTGTGGGAAAGTTACTCGAATCTATAATAGCAAATAAAATTCGTCTTCATCTTGAAAAACATAAATTAATAATTGAGTCGCAACATGGTTTTATAAATGGCCGTTCATGTTTAACAAATTTGTTATCTTTTTATTCTAGCATTGTTGAGGCAGTTGATAGTGGTAAGGATTGCGATGTTGTATACCTTGACTTTAGCAAAGCTTTTGATACAGTGCCACATGAAAGACTGATTAAAAAAATAGTCTCATGGTATTGGGGGTGCTATATTAAGCTGGATTAGGGCATGGCTATACCAAAGGAAACAGAGAGTTAGTATAAATGGAATCAAGTCAGAGTGGGAAAATGTTGTAAGTGGAGTGCCTCAAGGCTCTGTCCTGGGACCTCTGTTGTTTATAATATATATAAATGATTTAGATTCAGGTTTGAGTAGCAACATTTGCAAATTTGCCGATGATACGAAAATCGGTAGGGAAATTAATTCGGAGGAGGACTCACTATCACTTCAAGTTGATCTAGATAGGGTTTTGAAATGGTCAAAGGATTGGCAGATGCAGTTTAATGCTGATAAATGTAAAGTTCTGAGGTTAGGTAATGATGATACCTAACATATATGATGATAATTTCATATGAAGAAAGATTAACAAAGCCTAAGTTGCATTCACTGGAAAGGCGAAGAGTTAGGGGTGACATGATAGAGGTTTACAAGTGGATGAATGGACATAACCGGGGGGATATTAATAGGGTATTAAAAGTATCAACACAGGACAGAACACGAAACAATGGATATAAATTGGATAAGTTTAGATTTAGGAAAGACTTGGGTAAATACTGGTTCAGTAACAGGGTTGTTGATTTGTGGAACCAATTGCCGCGTAACATTGTGGAGGTGTTAAATCAATAGAGTCAGGCAATAAATCAATAGAGTCAGGCAGAGTGCCAGAGTTTTGGAAAGTTGCTAATGTGATACCAGTTTTTAAGAAAGGAGATAGATCACTTGCGTCTAACTATCGACCAATTAGCCTAACGTCTATTGTGGGAAAGTTACTCGAATCTATAATAGCAAATAAAATTCGTCTTCATCTTGAAAAACATAAATTAATAATTGAGTCGCAACATGGTTTTATAAATGGCCGTTCATGTTTAACAAATTTGTTATCTTTTTATTCTAGCATTGTTGAGGCAGTTGATAGTGGTAAGGATTGCGATGTTGTATACCTTGACTTTAGCAAAGCTTTTGATACAGTGCCACATGAAAGACTGATTAAAAAAATAGAGTCTCATGGTATTGGGGGTGCTATATTAAGCTGGATTAGGGCATGGCTATACCAAAGGAAACAGAGAGTTAGTATAAATGGAATCAAGTCAGAGTGGGAAAATGTTGTAAGTGGAGTGCCTCAAGGCTCTGTCCTGGGACCTCTGTTGTTTATAATATATATAAATGATTTAGATTCAGGTTTGAGTAGCAACATTTGCAAATTTGCCGATGATACGAAAATCGGTAGGGAAATTAATTCGGAGGAGGACTCACTATCACTTCAAGTTGATCTAGATAGGGTTTTGAAATGGTCAAAGGATTGGCAGATGCAGTTTAATGCTGATAAATGTAAAGTTCTGAGGTTAGGTAATGATGATAGAGTTACAAGATACGAGCTAGATGGTGTTGTGATTGCGAAGTCGGATTGCGAAAGGGATCTGGGAGTTATGATTAGTAAGAATTTAAAACAAAAGGATCAATGCATAAATGTTCGTAATAAGGCAAATCGGACACTTGGATTTATTAATCGCAGCGTTAGTAACAAGACACCTGGTGTGGTTCTCAAGCTATATCTTGCTCTAGTTAGACCCCATTTAGATTATGCAGTTCAGTTTTGGTCGCCATATTATAGAATGGATATAAATTCACTTGAACGTGTCCAGCGTAGGATGACTAAGTTAATTCCCCAAATTAGAAATCTTTCATATGAAGAAAGATTAACAAAGCTTAAGTTGCATTCACTGGAAAGGCGAAGAGTTAGGGGTGACATGATAGAGGTTTACAAGTGGATGAATGGACATAACCGGGGGGATATTAATAGGGTATTAAAAGTATCAACACAGGACAGAACACGAAACAATGGATATAAATTGGATAAGTTTAGATTTAGGAAAGACTTGGGTAAATACTGGTTCAGTAACAGGGTTGTTGATTTGTGGAACCAATTGCCGCGTAACATTGTGGAGGTGGGGTCCCTCGATTGTTTCAAGCACGGGTTGGACAAGTATATGAGTGGGATTGGGTGGTTATAGAATAGGAGCTGCCTCGTATGGGCCAATAGGCCTTCTGCAGTTACCTTTGTTCTTATGTTCTTATGTTCTTATGTAGGTGGGGTCCCTCGATTGTTTCAAGCACGGGTTGGACAAGTATATGAGTGGGATTGGGTGGTTATAGAATAGGAGCTGCCTCGTATGGGCCAATAGGCCTTCTGCAGTTACCTTTGTTCTTATGTTCTTATGTTCTTATGATAGAGTTACAAGATACGAGCTAGATGGTGTTGTGATTGCGAAGTCGGATTGCGAAAGGGATCTGGGAGTTATGATTAGTAAGAATTTAAAACAAAAGGATCAATGCATAAATGTTCGTAATAAGGCAAATCGGACACTTGGATTTATTAATCGCAGCGTTAGTAACAAGACACCTGGTGTGGTTCTCAAGCTATATCTTGCTCTAGTTAGGCCCCATTTAGATTATGCAGTTCAGTTTTGGTCGCCATATTATAGAATGGATATAAATTCACTTGAACGTGTCCAGCGTAGGATGACTAAGTTAATTCCCCAAATTAGAAATCTTTCATATGAAGAAAGATTAACAAAGCTTAAGTTGCATTCACTGGAAAGGCGAAGAGTTAGGGGTGACATGATAGAGGTTTACAAGTGGATGAATGGACATAACCGGGGGGATATTAATAGGGTATTAAAAGTATCAACACAGGACAGAACACGAAACAATGGATATAAATTGGATAAGTTTAGATTTAGGAAAGACTTGGGTAAATACTGGTTCAGTAACAGGGTTGTTGATTTGTGGAATCAATTGCCGCGTAACATTGTGGAGGTGGGGTCCCTCGATTGTTTCAAGCACGGGTTGGACAAGTATATGAGTGGGATTGGGTGGTTATAGAATAGGAGCTGCCTCGTATGGGCCAATAGGTCTTCTGCAGTTACCTTTGTTCTTATGTTCTTATGTAACACAGACTCGCACAGAAGCTGGGATTAGATAAGAAAGTCGACTCAACCATTCTCCATGATTCTTGGTTTTCGAGTGAAAACAAACACCTCAAAATAAGGCAAGTAGAAAATTGTAAAATTAAATTACAAAATGGCAAAGAGCTCGTTGCCACTGTAAATATTTTCCCACCAGAATTGGACAATTACTTCATCTCTGAGGACACACCAATGTTCTTCTTTAGCTTCCCACTAATGACAGAGAATCACATAATTCATCAGTTTAAAAGCAATAAATCTTCCATCTTTTTAAAACCTTTGAGAAGATTTACGAAAAAAGGATATGGGTTGAGCAGTTCTCCCTTGCCTTATCTTAGGATAAAGTTTCCATTATCTGCAAAAGACAATTATTGCAGCGATAAAGTTGTGGTCAATACTGGCTCCGATGCTTCAACCATTTCACAATTATTTTTGAAGCACATCGGCATGGAAACATGTCCTCCCAAAAAACTAAGAATACATGTGAAGGGTGACCTTTACCTGGAGGATGACTTGGAGGTGCTGGAGAATCCAAAGACAGAAATTCCTCTAACTTTAGGCACAACGTTCTTGTCAAAATACAATTGCACATTAGATTCCTCATCTTATTATCTGTTTTACAACATTAATAATAAAACCTATATGTCTTTACTCTACTGAAGACACAGGCCTAATTTGCTAGGTGTTTATATGGACGGTGTCTTTCAAGTATGGACAGTGTCACTCAAGTATGGACAGTGTCATTCAAGTATGGACAGCATCACTCAAGTATGGACAGCATCACTCAAGTATGGACAGTGCAACTCTTGTAAACATTTTTAACAAATAAAATGTATTAAAAGTTTTAATAATTGTATTATTTTTTCATATTAAAATGATAAAGAATTGTATAAATTGTAGAATCTTATTATGTAGCAAATGTTAGCACCCAAACTTTTACAGTTACCTATGTTCTTATGATGATAGATTTCCTTATGACTAAAAAGATAGATGCTCATTGTATTGGGGATGCTATAATAAATTGAAATTGCTATATTAAATTGGTTATACCAAAGGAAACAAAGAGTTAATTAAAATGGCGCTAAGTCAGACTGGAAAAATGTTGCAAGTGGAGTGTCTAAAGCCTCTGTCCTGCGATCACTGTTGTTCATAATATACATAAATGATTTAGATTCAAGTTTGAGCAGTAATATTTCAAATTTGCCGATAATACAAAAATCGGAAGAGAAAATAAACACAGTAAAAGACTCAGTATCACTTCATGGCGATCTAAATAGGGTTTTGAAATAGCGAAGAGTTTAGCAGATGCAGTTTAATGCTGACAAATGTGAGGTTTTGAGGCTAGATAATGATGATTGAGTACGAGCTAAATAGTGTTGAGATTGCGAAAGCGATCTAGGAGCAATGATTAATAGAAATTTAGAGCCAAAATATAAATGCATATATGTTCGTAATCAGGCAAACAGGACACTGGGATTTATTAATCGAAGCGTTAGTAACAACACACCTGGTGCTGTTCTTTAAACATAAGAACAAAGACAACTGCTAAAGGCCTATTGTCCCATACGAGCCAATTCCTATTTATATCCACCTAATCCCACTCATATACATGTCAAACCCACGCTTGAAGAAGTGAAGGGACCCCCACCTTTACCACTCACTGTGGCAACTGGTTCCTATTACCTAACCAGTTTTTTCCCATGAACAAATCTACAAGGGCCGTGATGAGGATTCGAACCTACGTCCGAGAGCATCCCAGTTGCTGCCTTAATCGACTGAGCTAAGGCAGCGTCTGGGATGATGTCGGACGTTGGTTTGAATCCTCGTCACGGCCCTTGTGGATTTGTCCATTTAATGCATCACGCTATTGTGATTTCTGTGTGTTGTGTAGTATTTACCCAGGTTTTCCTAAATTTAAACTTATTCAGTTAATACCGATTGTTTCGTGTTCTGTCTTTTGTTAATACTTTTAATTCCCTATTAATATCCCCATTTAGATTATGCAGTTCAATTATGGTCGCAATACTACAGAATGGATATAAATTTACTTGAACACGTCCATCATAGGATGACCAACTTAATCCCTCAGATTAGAAACCTGTCATATGAAGAAAGATAGACAAAGCTTTCATTATATTCGTTGGAAAGGCAAAGAGTCAGGAATAACATGATAGATGTGTACAAGTGGATGAATGGATATCACGAAGGACACATTATTAGGGTAATAAAAGTTTCAACACAAGACATAACACTAAACAATGGGTATAAAAGTTTGTTGAGTTCGTGAAGTCGGATTGCGAAAGGAATCTGGGAGATATGATTAGTAATTATTTAAAACCAATATAAAATCAATGCATAAATGTTCGTAATAATACAAATAGGACACTGGGATTTATTATTCGAAGCGGTACTAATGGGACACCTTGAGTTGTTCTTCACCTGTAACCTGCTTTGGTTAGATTTGGCAGTTCTGATTTGGTCGCCGTACTATAGAATGGTTATAAGTTGACCAGACCACACACTAGAAGGTGAAGGTACGACGACGTGTCAGTCCGTCCTGGACCACTCTCAAGTCGATTGTGATGAGGAATGATTGATTAATGAAGATTAAGCCACCCAAAAGGTGGCACGGGCATGAATAGCCCGTAAGTGGTGGCCCTTCTGATCCATTACCAGTATCAATAGATGATACTGGAGATCTGTGGAGGTGCGACTGCACCCTGCGTGACGGGAGATCCCTTTCCATTGTGATGAGGAAGTAGATGCAGGGAATAAATAGGCAAGAGAGATATAAGGAGCAAAGTGTAATAGAGGGGATAGTAGTAGGAACAAGAACTGCAGAGGGCCTCGTATGGGCCTATTGGCCCATACGAGGCACCTCCTATTATAACCACCGAATGGGAAGAAAATAGTAATAGTCTTTCATATATATGAAAGATATTGGGTGGATATATATAGGAACTGCCTCATATGGGCCATTGGGCTTTCTGCAGTTATCTTCTCCTTATGTTTTTATGTCTATCCGTGAAATATTTTAGATTTTAGCTCCATGTATTTGCCAATAGATCTTCCGCAACTCCCATACTTCTTATGTTTTGAAGTTAGGTGAACGGAGAAGCGTTCACATTAGCCCCAGTGAGTTGAGTGTACTTTTAGTATAAACGGAGACCCTGCCAGACGCGGATCGTCACTTGTCCTACTCTCTCAATACTTCTGTGAGTTAGACCTCATCTCTCAACACCTGTGTGAATTAGAAATGGAAAGAATTAATTACGTGCGCGGCTCCAAGAGAAAACGGAGTGAGCATCACTACAGCAATGACGCTCCGACAAAAAAACAAAAATACAGCAATGGAGCAGCTGATATAAAAACATTCTACAAAGGACGCACTGGATTACAGAACCACCGGGATAACTCATCTAGAATACAGGAATACTGGAATAGAAAAACTGAAATACCGAAACGCTGCAATGAAGAACAGAAGCACTGGAATAAATCATCATACAGCAATGTAGCAGCTGGTATACAAACATTCTACACAGAATTACGGAACCACCGGGATAACTCATCTAGAAAACAGGAATACTGGAATAGAAAAACTGAAATACCGAAACCCTACAATGAAGAACAGAAGCACTGGAATAAATCATCATACAGCAATGTAGCAGCTGATATACAAACATTCTACAGAGGACGCACAGAATTACGGAACCACCGGGATAACTCATCTAGAAAACAGGAATACTGGAATAGAAAAACTGAAATACCGAAACCCTACAATGAAGAACAGAAGCACTGGAATAAATCACCATACAGCAATGTAGCAGCTGATATTCAAACATTCTCCAGAGGACGCACTGGATTACGGAACCACCGGGATAGATCATTTAGAATACAGGAATACTGGAATAGAGAAGCTGAAATACCGAAACCCTACAATGAAGAACAGAAGCACCGGGATAAATCATCATACAGCAATGTAGCAGCTGATGTACAAACATTCTCCAAAGGACGCACTGGATTACGGAAACACCGGGATAGATCATTTAGAATACAAGAATACTGGAATAAAGAAGCTGAAATACCGAAACCCTGCAATGAAGAACAGAAGCACCGGGATAAATCATCATACAGCAATGAAGCAGCTGATATACAAACATTCACCAAAAGACGCACTGGATTACAGAACCACCGGGATAAATCATTTAGAATACAAGAATACTGGAATAGAGAAGCTGAAATACCGAAACCCAGCAATGAAGTGCAGAAGCACCGGAATAAATCATCTGAAATACAGAAATTCTGTAACGAAATTTCTAGAGAACAGAAAAACCGGGATAAGTTATCTGATATACAGAAATACCGAGATAAATCATCTGAAATACAGAAAAAATTCAATAAATCATCTGAAATACAGAAAAAATTCAATAAATCATCTGAAATACAGAAATCCTGCAATGAAGTACACATACTCCTGGATAAATCATCTGAATTACAGAAACAAAGGTATAAATCATCTGAGTTACAGAAACAAAAGGATAAATCATCTGAGGTAATGAATCACCGAGATAAATCATCTGAATTACAAAAAGACCAGGATAAATTATCTGAAGTACAGAAACCCTGTAATGGAGCATCTGAAATACAGAAACGCCAGGATAAATCATCTGAAATACAGAAACACCGGGATAAATCATCCGAAATACAGAAACACCGGCATAAATTATCTGAAATACAGAAACCCTGTAAGGGAGCATCTGAAGTACAGAAACACAAGAATAAATCATCTGAAATACAGAAATCCTGTAATGGATCATCTGAGGTACAGAAACACCTGGATAAATCATCTGAAATACAGAAACCCAGCATTGAAGCATCTGAAATACAGAAACCCAGCATTGAAGCTTCTGAAATACAGGAAAACGGAAATGAAACACCTGGGTATGAGGTTAGTTCAGATGGTGAAGTCCTCACATTATACCTATCTTTTCCTCCTATTCTAACTTGTCACCCATCGTTGGAGGGTTTGGAGGAGATTTCTCTAGACGGACATAACTACCTCCCGGTGGAAGTCAATGGTAAATGCTGTAAAATGTTTGTCGATTCTGGAACAACAAGCAATGGTATTGAACACAGACTCGCACAGAAGCTGGGATTAGATAAGAAAGTCGACTCAACCATTCTCCGTGATTCTTGGTTTTCGAGTGAAAACAAACACCTCAAAATAAGGCAAGTAGAAAATTGTAAAATTAAATTACGAAATGGCAAAGAGCTCGTTGCCACTGTAAATATTTTCCCACCAGAATTGGACAATTACTTCATCTCTGAGGACACACCAATGTTCTTCTTTAGCTTCCCACTGATGACAGAGAATCACATAATTCATCAGTTTAAAAGCAATAAATCTTCCATCTTTTTAAAACCTTTGAGAAGATTTACGAAAAAAGGATATGGGTTGAGCAGTTCTCCCTTGCCTTATCTTAGGATAAAGTTTCCATTATCTGCAAAAGACAATTATTGCAGCGATAAAGTTGTGGTCAATACTGGCTCCGATGCTTCAACCATTTCACAATTATTTTTGAAGCACATCGGCATGGAAACATGTCCTCCCAAAAAACTAAGAATACATGTGAAGGGTGACCTTTACCTGGAGGATGACTTGGAGGTGCTGGAGAATCCAAAGACAGAAATTCCTCTAACTTTAGGCACAACGTTCTTGTCAAAATACAATTGCACATTAGATTCCTCATCTTATTATCTGTTTTACAACATTAATAATAAAACCTATATGTCTTTACTCTACTGAAGACACAGGCCTAATTTGCTAGGTGTTTATATGGACGGTGTCTTTCAAGTATGGACAGTGTCACTCAAGTATGGACAGTGTCATTCAAGTATGGACAGCATCACTCAAGTATGGACAGCATCACTCAAGTATGGACAGTGCAACTCTTGTAAATATTTTTAACAAATAAAATGTATTAAAAGTTTTAATAATTGTATTATTTTTTCATATTAAAATGATAAAGAATTGTATAAATTGTAGAATCTTATTATGTAGCAAATGTTAGCACCCAAACTTCTACAGTTACCTATGTTCTTATGATGATAGATTTCCTTATGACTAAAAAGATAGATGCTCATTGTATTGGGATGCTATAATAAATTGAAATTGCTATATTAAATTGGTTATACCAAAGGAAACAAAGAGTTAATATAAATGGCGCTAAGTCAGACTGGAAAAATGTTGCAAGTGGAGTGTCTAAAGCCTCTGTCCTGGGATCACTGTTGTTCATAATATACATAAATGATTTAGATTCAAGTTTGAGCAGTAATATTTCAAATTTGCCGATAATACAAAAATCGGAAGAGAAAATAAACACAGTAAAAGACTCAGTATCACTTCATGGCGATCTAAATAGGGTTTTGAAATAGCGAAGAGTTTGGCAGATGCAGTTTAATGCTGACAAATGTGAGGTTTTGAGGCTAGATAATGATGATTGAGTACGAGCTAAATAGTGTTGAGATTGCGAAAGCGATCTAGGAGCAATGATTAATAGAAATTTAAAGCCAAAATATAAATGCATATATGTTCGTAATCAGGCAAACAGGACACTGGGATTTATTAATCGAAGCGTTAGTAACAACACACCTGGTGCTGTTCTTTAAACATAAGAACAAAGACAACTGCTAAAGGCCTATTGTCCCATACGAGCCAATTCCTATTTATATCCACCTAATCCCACTCATATACATGTCAAACCCACGCTTGAAGAAGTGAAGGGACCCCCACCTTTACCACTCACTGTGGCAACTGGTTCCTATTACCTAACCAGTTTTTTCCCATGAACAAATCTACAAGGGCCGTGATGAGGATTCGAACCTACGTCCGAGAGCATCCCAGTTGCTGCCTTAATCGACTGAGCTAAGGCAGCGTCTGGGATGATGTCGGACGTTGGTTTGAATCCTCGTCACGGCCCTTGTGGATTTGTCCATTTAATGCATCACGCTATTGTGATTTCTGTGTGTTGTGTAGTATTTACCCAGGTTTTCCTAAATTTAAACTTATTCAGTTAATACCGATTGTTTCGTGTTCTGTCTTTTGTTAATACTTTTAATTCCCTATTAATATCCCCATTTAGATTATGCAGTTAATTATGGTCGCAATACTACAGAATGGATATAAATTTACTTTAACACGTCCATCATAGGATGACCAACTTAATCCCTCAGATTAGAAACCTGTCATATGAAGAAAGATAGACAAAGCTTTCATTATATTCGTTGGAAAGGCAAAGAGTCAGGAATAACATGATAGATGTGTACAAGTGGATGAATGGATATCACAAAGGACACATTATTAGGGTAATAAAAGTTTCAACACAAGACATAACACTAAACAATGGGTATAAAAGTTTGTTGAGTTCGTGAAGTCGGATTACGAAAGGAATCTGGGAGATATGATTAGTAATTATTTAAAACCAAAATAAAATCAATGCATAAATGTTCGTAATAATACAAATAGGACACTGGGATTTATTATTCGAAGCGGTACTAATGGGACACCTAGAGTTGTTCTTCACCTACAACCTGCTTTGGTTAGATTTGGCAGTTCTGATTTGGTCGCCGTACTATAGAATGGTTATAAGTTGACCAGACCACACACTAGAAGGTGAAGGTACGACGACGTGTCAGTCCGTCCTGGACCACTCTCAAGTCGATTGTGATGAGGAATGATTGATAAATGAAGATTATGCCACCCAAAAGGTGGCACGGGCATGAATAGCCCGTAAGTGGTGGCCCTTCTGATCCATTACTAGTATCAATAGATGATACTGGAGATCTGTGGAGGTGCGACTGCACCCTGCGTGACGGGAGATCCCTTTCCATTGTGATGAGGAAGTAGATGCAGGGAATAAATAGGCAAGAGAGATATTAGGAGCAAAGTGTAATAGAGGGGATAGTAGTAGGAACAAGAACTGCAGAGGGCCTCGTATGGGCCTATTGGCCCATACGAGGCACCTCCTATTATAACCACCGAATGGGAAGAAAATAGTAATAGTCTTTCATATATATGAAAGATATTGGGTGGATATATATAGGAACTGCTTCATATGGGCCATTGGGCTTTCTGCAGTTATCTTCATCCTTATGTTTTTATGTCTATCCGTGAAATATTTTAGATTTTAGCTCCATATATTTGTCAATAGATCTTCCGTAACTCCCATACTTCTTATGTTTTGAAGTGAGGTGAGCGGAGAAGCGTTCACATTAGCCCCAGTGAGTTGAGTGTACTTTTAATATAAACGGAGACCCTGCCAGACGCGGATCGTCACTTGTCCTACTCTTTCAATACTTGTGTGAGTTAGACCTCATCTCTCAACACCTGTGTGAATTAGAAATGGAAAGAATTAATTACGTGCGCGGCTCCAAGAGAAAACGGAGTGAGCATCACTACAGCAATGACGCTCCGACAAAAAAACAAAAATACAGCAATGGAGCAGCTGATATAAAAACATTCTACAAAGTACGCACTGGATTACAGAACCACCGGGATAACTCATCTAGAATACAGGAATACTGGAATAGAAAAACTGAAATACCGAAACGCTGCAATGAAGAACAGAAGCACTGGAATAAATCATCATACAGCAATGTAGCAGCTGATATACAAACATTCTACAGAGGACGCACAGAATTACGGAACCACCGGGATAACTCATCTAGAAAACAGGAATACTGGAATAGAAAAACTGAAATACCGAAACCCTACAATGAAGAACAGAAGCACTGGAATAAATCACCATACAGCAATGTAGCAGCTGATATTCAAACATTCTCCAGAGGACGCACTGGATTACGGAACCACCGGGATAGATCATTTAGAATACAGGAATACTGGAATAGAGAAGCTGAAATACCGAAACCCTACAATGAAGAACAGAAGCACCGGGATAAATCATCATACAGCAATGTAGCAGCTGATGTACAAACATTCTCCAAAGGACGCACTGGATTACGGAAACACCGGGATAGATCATTTAGAATACAAGAATACTGGAATAAAGAAGCTGAAATACCGAAACCCTGCAATGAAGAACAGAAGCACCGGGATAAATCATCATACAGCAATGAAGCAGCTGATATACAAACATTCACCAAAAGACGCACTGGATTACAGAACCACCGGGATAAATCATTTAGAATACAAGAATACTGGAATAGAGAAGCTGAAATACCGAAACCCAGCAATGAAGTGCAGAAGCACCGGAATAAATCATCTGAAATACAGAAATTCTGTAACGAAATTTCTAGAGAACAGAAAAACCGGGATAAGTTATCTGATATACAGAAATACCGAGATAAATCATCTGAAATACAGAAAAAATTCAATAAATCATCTGAAATACAGAAAAAATTCAATAAATCATCTGAAATACAGAAATCCTGCAATGAAGTACACATACTCCTGGATAAATCATCTGAATTACAGAAACAAAGGGATAAATCATCTGAGTTACAGAAACAAAAGGATAAATCATCTGAGGTAATGAATCACCGAGATAAATCATCTGAATTACAAAAAGACCAGGATAAATTATCTGAAGTACAGAAACCCTGTAATGGAGCATCTGAAATACAGAAACGCCAGGATAAATCATCTGAAATACAGAAACACCGGGATAAATCATCCGAAATACAGAAACACCGGCATAAATTATCTGAAATACAGAAACCCTGTAAGGGAGCATCTGAAGTACAGAAACACAAGAATAAATCATCTGAAATACAGAAATCCTGTAATGGATCATCTGAGGTACAGAAACACCTGGATAAATCATCTGAAATACAGAAACCCAGCATTGAAGCATCTGAAATACAGAAACCCAGCATTGAAGCATCTGAAATACAGGAAAACGGAAATGAAACACCTGGGTATGAGGTTAGTTCAGATGGTGAAGTCCTCACATTATACCTATCTTTTCCTCCTATTCTAACTTGTCACCCATCGTTGGAGGGTTTGGAGGAGATTTCTCTAGACGGACATAACTACCTCCCGGTGGAAGTCAATGGTAAATGCTGTAAAATGTTTGTCGATTCTGGAACAACAAGCAATGGTATTGAACACAGACTCGCACAGAAGCTGGGATTAGATAAGAAAGTCGACTCAACCATTCTCCGTGATTCTTGGTTTTCGAGTGAAAACAAACACCTCAAAATAAGGCAAGTAGAAAATTGTAAAATTAAATTACGAAATGGCAAAGAGCTCGTTGCCACTGTAAATATTTTCCCACCAGAATTGGACAATTACTTCATCTCTGAGGACACACCAATGTTCTTCTTTAGCTTCCCACTGATGACAGAGAATCACATAATTCATCAGTTTAAAAGCAATAAATCTTCCATCTTTTTAAAACCTTTGAGAAGATTTACGAAAAAAGGATATGGGTTGAGCAGTTCTCCCTTGCCTTATCTTAGGATAAAGTTTCCATTATCTGCAAAAGACAATTATTGCAGCGATAAAGTTGTGGTCAATACTGGCTCCGATGCTTCAACCATTTCACAATTATTTTTGAAGCACATCGGCATGGAAACATGTCCTCCCAAAAAACTAAGAATACATGTGAAGGGTGACCTTTACCTGGAGGATGACTTGGAGGTGCTGGAGAATCCAAAGACAGAAATTCCTCTAACTTTAGGCACAACGTTCTTGTCAAAATACAATTGCACATTAGATTCCTCATCTTATTATCTGTTTTACAATATTAATAATAAAACCTATATGTCTTTACTCTACTGAAGACACAGGCCTAATTTGCTAGGTGTTTATATGGACGGTGTCTTTCAAGTATGGACAGTGTCACTCAAGTATGGACAGTGTCATTCAAGTATGGACAGCATCACTCAAGTATGGACAGCATCACTCAAGTATGGACAGTGCAACTCTTGTAAATATTTTTAACAAATAAAATGTATTAAAAGTTTTAATAATTGTATTATTTTTTCATATTAAAATGATAAAGAATTGTATAAATTGTAGAATCTTATTATGTAGCAAATGTTAGCACCCAAACTTCTACAGTTACCTATGTTCTTATGATGATAGATTTCCTTATGACTAAAAAGATAGATGCTCATTGTATTGGGATGCTATAATAAATTGAAATTGCTATATTAA